>PVIU01003847.1:0-137292 GCA_004026605.1 Ondatra zibethicus | reverse complement strand
GATGTAAAAGGAAGTTGATGGCTGATATGGTGGCAACATGCTTGACGTGTCATAATTTTCTGATCAGCAGCTGTGAAATTGAAGGGTGGGGGCCAGCCCTGTTGTCGCCATTTAGAGAAAGGCAGTGTCAGGGGTTTCTGACTTTCCTGCAGACATTCTTGGCTTGCAAGTTTCAAGATTTAGAAAAATTTTTAATAAGGAAAATGAAAGGCAAGCTTTCAACACACACTCTTGGTTGTCTCTTGACATGGAATATGTAGATTAGCTAGAGTTTCAGGGAAAGGCATGATCCTATGCAAGTCAGGGAATTCTAGAAGTTTCATTTCTCAGGCTTGTTCAGGTTGCACACCAATGTCAAAATACAGCATGTTGCAGAGAGTGAAATTTGTTGAAGAGGTAGCTTTAATCTCGTCACAGATCTTAGCTGGAAAATGCCTTCACAATCATCATCCCTATTTAAGATGATAAAACTGAGGTTCAGGAAAAATAAATACTTGCTTTTATCTTAGAGTTAGTTACAGGAGACAATCAGCTATACAGCCTTCCTTGGCAATTGCAAATGTCCTACTGTCTTAGTCCTCTCTGTTTTCCCCTGCTAAGTGGGGGTGATCTCTTCAGAAAGCATTGTTCTCAGAAGAAAGTCTTTGACTGTAAATGGCAAATGTCTCAAAGGCAGAGAAATGTTATAATTACATATTCGTTTTATAAATTTGTATTATCACATCCGAATTCTGTCATGTGAACTCAAAACATCCCGGCCTTAGGAGAACAGATATTAGCCACCAAGAACATCCTGGCCTTAGGAGAACAGATATTAGCCACCAAGAACCAGCAGAATGCCACTCATCATTGTTTCCTAAGCTGGTTCTATTACCCTGGCAACGCCATTATCTAGTCTTTTATCTCAGAGTTGCCAATGGATACTGTTAGCATGTTCAGCATTTCCTGTCTTCTGGTCTGCCATCCTCAACTTGAGTATAACGTCAAAAGCACTAGCTGGATCCCAAAGGTGCCCTCCTGCTTCCACTCCTGTTGCTCTGGATCAGGGCTCAGGTATCTTATGATGCTACTCACACACTTCTGACATGGGTGTGGTATTAGAAACAGCATTGTAAAGTCTGTTCCCTCTGGCCCCAAACATGTCAAGCTCTCTAGTAACTGCAGCTTCACAGATGGGCTCAGACTCTGCATTTAGGGGACTTGAGTGGAGACTCATCTAAGCTCAGCACTGAACAGATAAATATGGTGACTTACTTCATCTACCCAAGCAGAGTGGCCTTGGACTTAAAGTGAGGATAATGATAGGACTTGCCTCATGACTACAGGCGTAAGGCATGTATAAAATTATATATTTCGAGTGCTCAGCACAAAGCAATACAGACTTAATCAATGTTTACACTTCGTTTTCCTTTCTTACCAGCCTGTTCCTCCTGCTTCATAAAATTATAGGGAGTAATAGTAGTGATTATCCCCAGTAATTAAGAGTGTCCAGGAGAACATTCTGTGATAATCAGAAAATTCTTCTATGCTGCCTAGTATGTTAGACACTAGCAACCTGTGGCTGGTGAATATTTTAAATGTAACTAAAATAACTGAGGAACTGAATTTTAAACACTAATTGTAATTAACTTATATTTTCATACCTGCATTTTGGATCACAGACTTGGACAGCATAGTTCGTTATGAGAGCTGTCCCCTCAGCTTATTGCTTATTGACTAGTTGCTGGGCCATCATCAATAACTTCATCTAAACAATTTTGATCTGCTGTATACAGCCTTGGGATATGTAGCTGAATTTCTAGCCTTCAGTTTTATAATTAGATTTAGTTGTTTTCTGGCTTTAAATTGATTCTTATCTCCTCTATTGATTTTAGTTCTGATTCACCTTTTTAATAAATTTAATTTAACAATCAATAAACTGGATGCTAGGCAATGAAGTTTGAAGTGAGAGATGAGGACAGTGTGACATCTCGGTGGGTAGCGGTGCTTGCTGTCAAGCCTCACACCTGGAACACAGGTGCTGAAGGGGAGGACAGCTGTGCTCTGACCTCCACCCTAGCATGATGTGAGTGCAACAAGTAAACAATAGAGAAAAAGCCCGCACCCCAAATCCCAAGACCCCATGCCAACAAGTAAACAAGTAAACACCCTAGCATGATGTGAGTGCAACAAGTAAACAAAAGAGAAAAAGCCCGCACCCCAAATCCCAAGACCCCATGCCATAGTGGAAAGAGCCACTGTGATGTTGAAAAAAACCTTGAACTAAGATTCGACAATCACTGTCCCTGCCGTAAATATATTTCTCTCTGGCAGTTGATTTGGGCAAATCCTTTATATCTGTAACATGTTATAGGAAAGATGTGAATTTACAGCTGAAAGAGCCCTTTGAACAGATCTTTCCCAGTGATAGTTTTAGCTTTATGGATGGTATTTGAAATGAGCATGATTTTTAAGATTGCAATGCCAAATATTGATCGCAGCAATTTCTCTAGATGCTGCATGCATGGTAACAGTCCCCAAACCAAGGTTGTGTTTAGGGGCCAGATTTAGTGTGACCCTCAGACCCAGATGAGCTACTGGAGACAAGAAAGGATATAGGGGGTCAGGGTGTAGCTAGTAGTTTGGCCTGGGGGCTGGATGGTTGGGAGGGAAGCCTAGCTGCAGGAAACTCCCTGCTGGCTGGCTATTAAAGCCCAGAATTGGAGAAGGGAGCCAGGGTTTTGTCCTGCTGGTGAATCCTAGAGAGTGGGGTGTCTGGCCATGTAGCTGTTCACTCACCTCTTAGGTCCCCTCAGTTAGGACCAAGCTAGTCCCTCTGAATGTGGTTGACAGTTGTATGGCTGGGGCAGACTGAGGGGCCACTGGCAGTGGGACTGGGATTTGTCTGCTACATGTACTGGCTTTTTGGGATCCTATTCTCTTTGGATGGATACCTTACTGAGCCTAGATGTAATGGGGAGGGCCTTGACCTTCCACAGGGCAGGGTGGTTTGCCCTCTCTTAGGATTAGAGGGGGTGGGGTGGGAGGATGTGTGGAGGGAATGGGAGAAGGGGAGGGAGTGGGAATTTGGATTGGTATTTTTTTTTAAAAATCTAATAAAAAAAAGAAAAAAAAGGAAAAGTTCAGCTCATTGTGATGTCTCCTGATGTTCATCTCAATTTTAGATATGATTTTTATTTTTCTTGAACCATTAAAGATGCATTAAAACTGAAAAAAAAGGAAAGGCTAAAGGGGGAACACAAAGAGCTACACAAAAAGCTACTATGAAATCCAGTCTACCAAATGCATTTATGCCAATGGGGTGCATGGATGACCTGTATTGACCATTCACTTCACAATAAACATCTGGCCAGGGACATCTAGATGTTCTGAATTGATGCTTGGAAAAGCCTATTTCTAGAAGAAGGGAACTGAGTCTTCATGGCCATGAGAGAATAGCTTCTCCAGGACTGATGCTTCCCACAGGCAGAGTTGGTCCAGTGATGTTTGACTCACAGTGTTCCTGAGTAAACCTAAACCAAGGTGTCCCAAAGTAGATGGAACCTTCAGGGCCACTGAGGTTCTGGTAGACTTAAGACATATTGGAGGATGATGGATGTTGTTTGCCGTGGTTCAAAGAAAATCAATAAGGTTGGCATAGCAATGTATTTAGATACAGTTTTTCTACTTTTGAAGAAAATTTATCACTGTGAAATATATACCTACTGATATGAAGACATTTGAACCAAAGAGATAATACCTCTGCCACACCTTGCAATGAGAACATATTTTCCCAAAATATAAGGTTGATGTGAGAGAAGGAGGAGAGCCAGCCCGTCGTCTGGGTTTATTAATTATGCAGGACAAAGGCGCTCGAGCTTTCTTCAGCTCAGGATTTGTGAAGTTCTCCAGTGAAAAGGAGACTCGTATAAAAGATGTTATTAAGTCTTTCAGCTCTCCAGTGCGCTGTCTGACAAGTGAGCTTCTCACGTCCAGATCTTCCCTTCTGCGTTTTGCGTCCGTAGGAACAATTGAAATAAAGCAGACAAATTCCGCATAGCTGTCTGTGTTCCCAGAGACCTGTTTGTCTTCACAATTCTTGCGCTATTTTTAGTTGTTTGTGAGGACAAGAGCAGTTCTTTAATCATCGCATCTCAAACAGTGGGCATCAAGCCCTTGCTTTGCAGAAAGCTTATTCAGGACATCACTGGGATCAGAGGCCGGAAATAAAACAGACCCTATTTACACTTTAAATTGATGATCAAACATGGTCTGTTTCTTTGTTGTTTAAGATAAGTTACAAAAGATTTCCTTAGATACGTCTGATATAGTAAAACTGTTGCCAGGCAGTGGCGGCACACACCTTTAATCGCAGCACTCGGGAGGCAGAGGGAGGAGGATCTCTGTGAGTTTGAGGCCAGCCTGGTCTACAAGAGCTAGTTCCAGGAGAGGCTCTAACACTACAGAGAGACCCTGTCTCAAAAAACAAACAAACAAACAAACAAAACCCTGTCACCACATCATATGTTAGTTCTTTGGAGAATCTTGCATCTAGTCTCTGCTATATGAGGTGGTCTCAAACGGCAAGGCTGAGTGGGCCCCAGTGCCAGAGGAGGGCCAGGGTAACTACCTGTCACCACGTCTCTACAGGGGAAATCTTCCTTGCATCCAGTTCAAGAAAAATCCCTTGTAGTTTGTGTCTGCAGAGGTTTCTAGGTTACACATGCAGTCTGCTAGGAGAATGGGTGATTTAACTCATACCTGAAAGGAACAGCTGTGGTCCAGAGGATGATGGGGAGAGCTAATATTCATGAATAAAAGGAAACCCCAAAGCAATCTTGCAATCTCTGCTCCACTTTTAAGTTCTCTCCCAACATTTATTTGCATTCTGCATAAAAAAGAAAAAGGCCTTTGTACTTTGCCTTATTTATCAGTGATAGTTGTCTTTATCACTATCTAGCTGTCTTCCCTTCAAAAGTGTGTGTAGCATCCTCAGGGATTAAAGCTACAAAACTACATGGAAGCAAAGAAAAGGAAAAAATAAACTAGTTTAATTTTATCTTGCTGCAGTCAATTCATTTAGTTGCTATAATCTTGTGATCTTTGCACAGTGTTCCTTACAGAGACTTTAAAAAAAAAAACCTAGACAGCGTTAGATTTTTATTTCTTGTGTCACTTTTGTGTCCCTACTATTTCTCTTTTCTGTTATCACATCTTAATTAATATTATGCCTGCTGAGAGATTCTTCTAAGGGCTTTCACCCTATAAATAGGACCCTTGTTCCCCAGAACACATTGATCATCCTCGCTAGTCTCTTGGTACCTGCCAGCATTAAGCAGTGTTTGCATTTTCTCCAGATGTTTAAGTTTTAATCATCAAGCTGCATGTGGCACTTTCTAAATTAGTGTTTGATGATTGACTTCCCGAGTCTCTCCCCCTGCCCCAGTCTGCTTAATTATGTATATCATTTGTTTAGATGGTCTACATGCCATGTGTGTGCCTTGGAAGTCAGGAGAAAGGTAGGATTGGTAAAAATCTCCAAATGTATTGCTGAAGAAATTTCTTGTTGCACCAGATCTTAAAAGAAGGTGATTTCCAATAGCTACTAATTTATTTAATGGCTGCAAAAATGGAATTCCTCATAAGTAGTTTAGAGACTTTTATATATCAGGCAAAAGAAAAAATTGTGGGACCCTGAAAAAAATGTTAAATGCCATTATTCTGTGTGATAATACTTCCCCGGAGAGTCTGTGCTGTGTCTGGACTCCCCTTTAGAACGAGAGGTCCTGGATGACACAGATAGCACTGATCACCCTTCTGCTGTCCCACATGATGGTGTGACTCTTGATGTATATACCATACGTGCTCAGCCCATGGCTAAGGACATGTCTTAAACTTGTGTTAAATGTTGGATTCCTGTTGTAACAGGCAGAGCCCTGTGAAGACAGCCTTAACTAATTTCCCTTTCAAGTAGATAAACAGCGACAACAGAAAGTCCCCATAGGTTTTAGTCATTGCCAGGCCATGATGGATAATTGTATTTTTTCTAACTAAGAAGAGCATGATTAATCTTTAAAATGCCAGGACTTTGCATAGTGCTCAGTCCAGATGATCTGGAGAGGCCATGAGGAACTAGAGAATTGTATAACATATCAAAGCGCTTCTGTGACAGTTCCCTCGGTGGGCACGCATCACTTGTTCACTCCACCCTGACTCTTTTTCTGTCCCTTTGTACACAAGCTCACCCGTTTTCCTATAATCTTCTGAAAACGGTATGAATTTCATTCATAAAGAAGTGCTGTGGTGCATGAACTCAGAGCAGAGTGGAAGATGCATTTCCAAAACCTCAATGAAAGTGACTTTATTTTAGTGAATAAGTGCTTGCTAACCTCCACCTAACTTGAGTTGCTATTGCTGAAGGCAAAGACCATCTCTTTTGATTCCTCCTGGCTAGATCTGAGTGTTTATACTGTTCCAGTTCATTGAACATTGTCCAGTTTTCTTCCTGCACACTAAAAAGGTAAAATCCAAGAAAGTGTGTTTGTGTGTATGTGTGTTGCTTTTTTCTTTTTGAACTGTCAGTGATTTTCTAACAGTTTCCCATACTTCTAGGTTTCAAACAAGCTGCATTGGAACTTCAGGGTGTACTCTTTGAAGCAGGGCCAGAGTTTCAGGATCCCTATCACTCTAAGGTGGCCCTAGGGAGTTCCCAGGCTTTGAAGAACATAGATAGAAAGGAACACTCAAACATGTATACACAAGCACAATACACATGTGTACACACACACACACACACACCTGATGATGGATACCCCTGTCTCTGTGTACCTACAACAGCCACTATTTTGCAGAAAATAAAACACTTTTATTGACATTCATAAATAAAATTTTAGTAAAACCACTGTTTACAAAAATTAAAAACAATGTTTCTAAAACTGATGCCCCGTATTTTTATAAATATAAAATACATTTTAAGTTGTTCTAGTTTCATTTGATCACAGTGCCAAATACCAAAACAAAAAGAAATGGAGAAGAATAAAGGACTTTTTTAAGCTTCCCAATTGGAGTCTATCACTGAGGAATGTCAGGGCTAGAAATCCTGGTCTGAAGCTGAAGATGTAACTCTTATAAACTTAAGCAGGATCACCAAGCAGAAACATTGAGGCAAGGTTACTTAATTACCCACTCAAAAACTGTGTTCAGCTAGTTTTATTGTACAGCTCTGGACCACAAGACCAGGGAATGTGCCACTCATAGTGGGCCAAATCCTCCCACATAAACTGACGATGAAGATGATCCTCTACTGGTGCAGTCACATGTCAGTCTGTCAGTCTTCTCCTGGGCAATACCTTTCCTGACGCTATATTCTCAAATGACTCTAGACTGTGTCCTGTTGAAAGTTAAACCAAACTAGGATGTCAGAGTCAAAACTGAACTGGGCTGCTGGGGTATAAAAGCAATACTTTCTTCTTCCTTCATTCTTCATCTGTCATGTCACCTAATTATTTGGAGTTTGTAGAATTGATCATACAAACTTGCATTTTATAATTTTAATTTATGCATAATTTAATTTATTAAAAGTAGTACTTAGTCCTTTTTTGGTGGGAATTTTATTCATTATTAGCCTTCTCTATTTGTTCTTCCCTATTTGTAAGATACTATGTCTATCACATTCAATTCATGCCTACTACACTCTGACATTAAAAAATAGTCAAGCTGGGCAGTGGTGGCTCATGCCTTTAATCCCAGCACTTGGGAGGCAGAGGCAGGAGGATCTCTGTGAGTTCGAGGCCAGCCTGGTCTACAAGAGCTAGTTCCAGGACAGGCTCCAAAGCCACAGAGAAACCCTGTCTCAAAAAACCAAAAAAATAAATAAATAAAAATAGTCATGAATTAGAGATTCAAAACACTAACTTCCATGTATATGAGGGTCATGATTATGACCTATGACTATTGAGGTTTTACAGTCAATATTTTAGTAACCATATTTCTGCTTAACATGTGTGTGTGTGTCACTAATTAGATAAATAAAGAAGATAGGCAAACAGATCTTTTCTAAGTTTAGATAAGCTTTATAAAACCTAAAAATTTATGTTTTTACATTACTTTAACAAATGATGTTAGTGAAAATAATGAAACCTAAATAAGTCTTCTGCAAACTTTGTGAAGTAAAACTTTCTTAGAAACTGCAATGTTTTATATTTCTGACTAGATCTTGGAAGTTAGGTGGCACAAGGTGACCAGATTGTCACTATAAAAGTAGAGATACCCTGCAGAATCTGACCATTTCCCATGTCTACAGCAAACTCCTTTGTTCTTTGTGATGCAGCTCTTATCTACTTCTTTATCTTGCTACTTCTTTATTTTTGCCTCATCGTCTGTCCTTTTAGAGCCCTTGTTTGCTCTAGTCTGGCTGCCCTACTGTTAAAAGCCCATCCATTACCCTCTTATGAAGGACAGATGCATTATTTCAGGTCTGGTGCAAGTTATGCTCCACTGTGGAAAATGGTTAGAGTTCTTTGCAACGTTCTGGTTTGTTTTCTAACTGTATACTCCCTGTGGCTACTCCAGGGTTTCCATCACCCAGTGTTTGACATACTGTTTCTGGAACATTTGTTTCGAGTGAGTACCCTGGGCTGTTCTCATGATGAATGGAAACGGAAGGCTACCATTGTAGGAAAGCTGCCGTATTGACCTGGGTGGGGATGCCTCCCTCTAATGTATGAGAGCTTCCCCAAGCATTGTTGTGATGCTGTCAATCAAAGAGAGTCAATGTGGAGGAATCTTTTATGAAACCACTTCTTCTGCCCTGGAGAAATTAAGTGACTACCTGCAACCTCAGGGTCTAAATGGATTTTCTATTGAGACATTTTTGTTGCTGCTGTTGACCTGTCCTTTGTCTTGCAGTCTTCCTTTGAAAGTTTATCTCACTGCTCCTCTAGACATGCATTTTCCTGACTGACTGGCCCCTGACCACTAAAGTGCATCTCGCCTCCTAATATTTCAAGTATTTGAAATAAATTTGGCAGACTGAAAGCACTGTAGCTTGCAGGATAATAAAACCGCCTTAGATATTCAGAGTGAAAGGCCTTCGGGGGAGAATATACAATGTAGTGCTTAGCAGTGCTATCTACTTTGATCGCTTACAGCTCTGTTTATTGTGAAGGGGACTAGACTACTACACATCGTCATGATTGGAAGTATCTGCCACTAGCATGCCTGTAGTGGAGAAAGGACAGTGTGCATGTGTCTGAAAAGTAAAGTGTAGGAAAAAGAAAACATTCTGATTACACACAGCTCTCACAGAGAAGAGGTGTGGCCAATAAGGGTCAGTAGGGGGAAGCCAAGAAGGAAGTTGGCAGAGCTAGTTGCAAAGAATTGTAAGTAATGCAATAACAATGAAAGTGAAGACAATAGCAGTGAAAGTGAACACAGTAACACAATAGCAGTGAAAATGAACAAAGTAGCAGTGAAAGTAAACACAGTAGCAGTGAAAGTGAACAGAGTAGCAGTGAAAGTGAACAGAGTAGCAGTGAAAGTGAGCACAGTAGCAGTGAAAGTGAACACAGTAGCAGTGAGGGTGAGACCAGTAACACAGTAGCAGTGAGAGTGAGCAGGGAGTGTGCTGAGGACAATGTGTGGAATCAGAAGCACTGCAAGAGCGATGTTTTCAGCAGTAGAAGCTAAGAATCCCCTGAGATGACTCAGAGAAGGGAGGGATTATTTAGCAAGAACTTATTAAGACTTTCACAGGGAGTACAATTTACCCTTATCTCTCTGTTCTTCCTGAGTGGCTGCAAACAGGTAAATGATGTCGGTGGCTGTTTCTGAAACTGGTTTGTGAGGAAGGAGCGCACAATTATGTTTCAAGCATGGGCCTGTGGTAGACCTAGATCTAGGGTGTCCGTGGCCCCCCATATGCAGATCCAAATATAACTGGGGCTCTTCCCTTTGAATGCTGTCTCCTTAATATGTACCCTATTTCTCCCCAGTAGCTTCTCATGTGTCTGCAGAGAACATACATTATCTGTGTTCATCCCATCACTGTGAAGGTGTGCTTTATTTGAAGTTAGCCATATATATCAACTCAGACACTTTCTGGCTTTGCATTCCAGCTAAGCCATGTCCTAGCTGGATTCTCCTGGACAAAGCTTTATTGACTGGTTTGCTTTGAACCTTTCTGTGATATTTTTTCTACTCTAAAGTAAAATGCAGTAATTGTGTCAACATTATAAAGAAAATGGAGCAAGAGCCAAAACAAGCAGTGAACATGAACTTAACAAACCGCTAGAAAATGTTAATCTTCTTGTTATTTTTGTTTATTTTCTTTATATGGTATGCTTTATCTTGTCATTTGTCAATCAATAGTTAAAATATATCTATTTTGTACCCACAAAATGACCTAAAAGAGAAACATATGACATTATTTTAGCTCTTAAAGATCATACAGACTGGTAAAGAAAACAAACATACAGTCAATTCCAATGCAGCACTTGCATATTATAATAGCTGTGTACACACAGCACCGTCCCTAGGGACTCGAAGAATTTTTCACAGAGATGCAAATATTTGTCAAAAGTAACAGGAAAACAAGTTGAAAACTTTTAGTGCATGTGCTGCAAGAAAATGATGTTCTCAGAAAACCACAGATAGCTTGGAATGATTTGCAATTTTCAGGGTCTATTTTGAGATTTAGAACATGCTAATTTCCATTACCATTTAACCATTATGACTAATTGGACCTCCCCAACATAGCTTCATGAGCATTTGAATTATAAGTTTAATGTAATAATGAAATTTATTTCTAATTTTGCAAGCTTTTATACTGTCTTGAATATAAAATCAGGAAACGGATAATGCTCACATTATATTGAAATAATAGATCTTAAAATCATCTTCTTATAGATTTGATGTATTTATCATTTACCTTAAGTAACTTATCAGTTAGAAGCATTGGTGAGCTTTGAAAATAAAGTGCAAAGGCCAAAAATGGCACGCATTTATGCCTAATTCTTTCCAAATTTTTTTGAAACATTAAATGAATGTAAAAGTAAGATATGTGGACCCTCACTCCCCAGTGACCTTATGAGTTTACCTTCTCATTGCAAGAATGCAATTACATTGTACAAGATGATGGATGCCATGATAAAGGCCCTGAAAATTTGGAGGGGGATTTAAGTTAGAATTGCCATGAAGTCATCATGAGAGGGTTTCACTTGGTCAATGAAGAAGATGGCTGAGACATGGTCTATTAGTTAGCTTTAAGTACCCACTTGACACAGCATAGGTTCGTCTGTGAAGAGAAGCCTCAACTGAAGAATTACTTAGATAAGATTGGCCTATTAACACATCTGTGGAGGATTTTCTTGTTTACTAATTAGTTAATAATCAAGTGATTATTAAAAATATGAAGTTATTACCAATAATCACTGTGGGACAACACTATTTCCTGGGTAAGTGGTCCTGGGCTGTATGAAAAAGCTGGTTAAGCACGAACCACTGTGAACAAGCCAACAATCAACTTTCCGCCATGTTTCTCTTTCTAGTTTCTACCCTAATATCCCTCAATGATGTAATATGCAATCTCAAAGATGAAATAAGCCCTTTACTACCCTAAATTGCTTTTTGTCATAATGATCCTCGTAGCAACAGAAAAGAAACTAGAACACATGGTCATTGACAATAGGAAGGATGTAATTTAATGAAAGCAATATTTTTGGCTGGAGGACTGTGGAGATTCTGAAGTATATTAACAGGGCTCCATGCCCTGTTATAAGTCTATGTAATTCTTTACAGACTGAGATAATTTTACTCAATTCTTAGGAGACACTCATTTTCGTGCTCTTTGCCGACCTGTTAAATGATGAAGAGGTATCCTGGGTCAGGGTTGTGGGTAAACATTGGGAAAGGGAGAAAATAAGAATGATGGATTGAAACACAACAGGGAAAGAAAGAGCCAAGCATTTATGAGGGGTTGAGAGGGTCTGTAGTGTGGCAGCGTCAAGTACCTGATCTTCCTTTCCAGTGCTTTCCCAAAAGAGCCCACATTTTCAGAAAATGTCAACAGCTACACCTTAAATGCTTGTATTTTCTCCCTCTATCAGCAAACACACTTTTCACTGGATGGGGGCAACTTTTCTTAGGAATGAAGCCCATTCAACTTAGCCCACAGAAGTGCACTATTTGAATTCCAAAGGAAAGAGCCAACCTTGTCCTGGGGAAAGAGATGTTGGATCACGAAGAAGAAAGTTACCTGGGAGCTATCTGCTTTTACCTGGATTTGTGTCGGATAGTGTGTTTGTGGATGCTGACATTGCATGCTTCATTAGGACATTATTTAACCAAAAGATTCGGGTGGAGAAACCCACTGCCTAATGCTGCCTTTGTTCCACTGGCACTTAACCTCTGCTCTTCCACTTGAAAGTTCATTGCTGACATTTGCACACTCCCACAGAAGACTCAGTCACTTCTGACCATAGATGCCCATTGTTCCAAGAGAGGTGACCTTCACCCCTAGGCACCAATTAAAATCAATTGCTTCTTGCCACTGCAGGGCTTGATACTCCATGTAATTCTGGCTCAAATCCCAGGGAAACTGGTGGGATGCATTCTTGTCAGTCTGTTCTTACTCTAATTCTCCCAACAGTGAAGAAGGGTATTTCTCTAGAGAAAGAAGGGGCAGACCACCATGGCAGTGATCAAAGTGTTTTGGTTAAATACTCCACTTCAAGGAAGGCCTTAAATGAATGAAGGAAATAAGAAAAAAATGAAACATTACCATAGGTTTATTCTAGACTCAATCATCATGGCTCTCTAGTTACTTCATGATGATGTATGGTAATTGCAGGGTCATTTGGAGCTAGGTCTGGCTGGGCATATTCTACAGAAAGCTGACAAAGGGCAAAGACCCCAAGTGCTGGAAGCTAGACACAGATCCTTCTCCTTGTTAAAATCTGTGAGTGTCTAGCCCTTTAGGATGGAAGACTTTGGAGTAAATTTAAATTCTTCACCATCATCAGACTTGGGATAAGAATATTTAAAGCTTGAAGTCATTTATTTAAGATCATGGACATCATGGAAGGAAGATCGGAGTCTCTGACTAACCAGAGCCTTAAATGCTAATGTAGGGATCCCAAAAGGTATGTGTTACCCATGGTCATCTTTCCACTCCTTAACATTTTCTCCTCCATCTTCTGTTCCTGGAGGTATGATGCTGCTGATATTTTAATTGGATTTGAAATTAAATTCTAGCAACGAAATTATTTTGGTGTACATAGCCATAGGATAAACACAGTGGTCCACAAACAAATCTGACTGACTACGCTTGGATGGAGTCAAGAAAGTCCTAATTTACTAAACTTAAATGGAGCTTGAAATTGGCCTTTCCCTTTTCAGTTTAGCTTCCTAGTTCTAAGCAAGTTAAAAGCCAGATGAACGATACTGTCTTCTTCTGTAGAGAGACGCTCTTCTTCCACCGCTCACAACAGCCATCAGAGCCATAAGCAGTTCTTAGATCGGCACAGAAATTGCTTGCTGCAGTTATATTCTCCCAACTTCGCTATTGGATATTTTATAGACTTGCAAAGATTATATTTCCAAGAGGGTCTAAAATTTCCAAGAGGCTACAAACATTCAATTTTTCCCAACTTACAAGCTTTGGTGTGAGACACTGGGAGCCTACCTCAACAGGAAGCTGGCCAGCTCCCTGGAGAGTCTTGGTCATCATTCCATTACCCAGTAACCAATGAAACTAGTGAAACACTTGTGATAAAGTTGAGAAAATTATGGAGCTCAAACCATTTGATTCTATTTATTATGAATACAGAATTTTGCTCAGTATTCATTATGTTCTTCCTATACAAACCTAACTCATGAGAATCACAATGACATTTGAAATAAATATGTGGTTGAAAGCTGTGCAAAAATGGGCTATTACCCATCTGCAACTGTTTAGTTTGTGACTTCCCTGCTTGCTTTCCTTTCTTATTTCTTACCTTCCATGAGTTTTCTCCCCTAACATCCTTTATGTCAAAGTGAGAATAAATAAGAAGACATCTAATTTGCTTAAGAAATGAGACCGCCTCATATGCTTACAGTGCCATAAAAGATAATCTCAGAAGTATGTGTGTGTGGGGGGGGTCAATAATCACATCCTTGCAAAACTACTGTGATGTAAGAAGGGGTTATGATACTGCTCGATATACCCAAGGCTTCATGAGTAACCAACCAATATTGAACTGGAACCCAGGTCTTTGCATTTCTGGTCAATGTTCCCACAGTTGTAATTAGTGGTTTTTAAAATGTACTCTGGTTTGCATGTCTGAGGGGGCCTCTTTTCACTAGTATTTTTAAAGCAAAGACATCATTCCTCCAGAGACCGTGTTTTAGGTATGAGTTGCAGTGTCTCAGATAAAACGAAAGGCACACAAGAAAAAGTAATGGCAACACATATGTCTTATTTTAAGTAATACCATTCAGCCTCCTGCCATTACTTCAAAATAACAACCTTGACCACTCCATAGGATGAGACTGATGCTTTTCAGAGATCTGAGAAGGACTCTGTATCCATATTTACTCCAAGCCCTAGTATTGACCTGTGAGAAGAACTCAATAGCCATTTGTGGTGAATGTATGAGTAAATGAGTGAAAAGATGAAAGGAACCAGGTAGACATATTTGCTCTCTGTTTCTAAGTTTACAGCTTCAAACCATGACCATGAAAGGTTTTCCATAGCAGGGAGACGAACAGAACGAGCCTTCTCTAATTCACCATCTCTATGACTGGGCACAATTCCTGTTCTGGCTTGATGCTTAACTGAAAGGCCAATAGGGTATCTCTCTTCATGCACAATATTTACCTGCACCTAAAGGTAAGAGGAATGGTATGGCTGCCAAATAGACCAAGTATCTGCTTCAAAGCAGCCTCTATTGTTGGAAGGATGTTGCTTAGTGCAGCCACAGCTGAGTAACGGCCTTTTTATTATTGCATGGCCATACTGGGTATTCTGTACCTGTTCTTTTGTGGTCTCGCTTTGTTCTTTGACTCTGATTAGAACTTCTGGTGCCACTGTTAGCTTTAATCTTTGAGCTGCATCAACATCATGGGCCATAATGAACAAATTAGCCCACCTTTCTTCTTTTATCTTTTATCAAATGTTTAAGTGAAACTCTTAAAATTAAGAGAGAAGGAGGATAGAGAGAAGTAAAGGGAGTTGTTTGTAGTAGACATAAGCTGTGCCAGGAAATAGCCATGCCTCTTCTACTGAGCAGTGTTTGGAGTGGCTGTGGTTCCTGCTTCTCAAGGAAGGAAGAAAGCAGTATCGGTTTCTGCTTCTCAAGGCAGTGAGCATAATGGATTGCAAACTGTAAAGTACATCTGCAAGATCTTCTCAGAGCATTGACACAAGGCTAAGAGCTAGGACCGAAACAAGAAACCCTGAAAGTATGAGGGTGATCTTCTAAACCTTGGAAGTATGAGGATGATCTTCTAAACGCCACTGCAAAGCTGAGAACAGTGCATCTCCTAGAGCTGTGCTGGTCAGGGCATGCAGCTAAAAACTGCGCAAGAGTTGACCACCTAGAGAGTTCCCGAAGCTTTTTGGTAAGCACATGTTATACAGGTAGTACCAAAAACTTCAGCTCCTATTAGTCCACAGTCATTTTGCTGGAGTTCATAGGACATGTCAGTGTGTGCAATGTGAAAATGCGGGAGCCACAGTCTTGCTTTCTCAGCCATTTGTGCTGGAGCACTGCGGCTAGAACCTTTAGTTTTTCTTAATATGCCTAAACCTGCTCAGGGTCTGCCCAGCTCCCTTTCAGGAAATTGATGATGGAATAAAGGGGCCAAACTGCTGCGAAGTTCTTAAACCACAACACATATATACTTTGTCACAGCTGCTTGTCAAGCTGTAGATTCCAAGGCTCTAATTCTCAATAGAATAGCTTGGGGAATCTGCATCCTGCCATTTCCACATGTCCTTCAGTTCTGCTGCATGTTCCCAAAGCAGAACACTTTCCTGCACACAGACCTCACACCAAGGCACTCCTTTCAAAGAAAATTTTGTGTTTCATTTTTTTTAATGTAAATAAAGTAAGGTTCTGACTTCTGAAGTTAAGGTTTTTAGAGCCAGCTGCCCTCTACTGGACAGCGTAGGATTTGAGTTGAAGTTCAACTATTGTTAACTGTTCACTTGACAAACTCTTAGGCTCATTATTTTTCTCCAAGAAAGACAACTGCAGTTAATATTTGACTTCTGGGTAAGACAGAGGTCAGGGAGCCCAGAGATGCGCCCAGCTGTAAAGAAATGGGACTCACAACCTGTAGGAATGAAGGAGGACAGCGTAGGGGTTCAGGAAGCCACTGCCCCATTGCTCTTTTACCTAGGAATGAAGGAAGTAGGCGCTGGGATGAATAGTTCTTAGTCACTTCATGGCAAAGAATGCTCACAAGCAGCTGAGCTGTGCAGAGCCCTGGGAGGGGTACAGCTACAGTGTTCAAAGGCATTTGTTCAGCCCAGGGAGGAGGGCCTCTTGGAATGTTGTACCCTAAAAGTCCTGCTCCATTATTTCAGCACTCGCACTTCATTCTTTTGCACAGCGAGTGAGTGGCTCTGTCTTGGTATGAAACACAGGCATCCCACACAGGCCTAGGAGAAGCAGCTATTCAGAGAGCCCTTGAGAGAGAAGCATGAACAATACAAAACACATGCAGGAATTAAAGAAAAAAAAGACAAAAAGATTTGTGAGCAAAACTCTAAACTTTGGCATTGGGAGATTAGTAAAGGGATTATCATTGCTTTAAGTTCAGACTGCTAAGAATAGGGTTTCATATGGTTGCTGTTATTTCTGTTTGCTTATTTATTTTTATTAAATTTGGCTTGGTTTTGCCATTCTGGACACCAAACCCCGGATGTCAGCTCCAGAAAAGGTGGCTTTTCATTAATATTTTTTTAATGAGAGTACAAAATACTGGGTTTTATTATAACCTTTTCATACATACTTTGTCCCTCCTCAACACTGTCCTCTGCCCCTTCCTGTTGGTCGCCTTCCTGTTGTTGCCCCTCCTCCATGACCATCTTCGGCCCCTCCTATTGGTCCCCCTCCTATGGGCTCCCCGCCTGTTGGTCTCCTGCCACCCTACCTAGGTCCAGTTCCCGCTTTCACTTCATGTCATGTTGCTATTCTATTACCGGCCCCACCCTCCTTTTGTGAGGAAAATAGGAAGATTCAAATTCACGTTAATGTAGCATGAGTAATAAAAACCCAGAGACAGATATTGGGGTTCAACATGAACGTCAGAAATGCAAAACAGCCAACCACTGGCTCTTACCTTTACCTCAGTTCAAAATGGCGATCCTGTCTCCAGGAATCTCAGAATGAGACTGTGTCTGAGAGCTGTCTCCTCCTGTTTTATATTCCTCTCTAGGGATGGGATTAAGGGAGTGCACCACTACCACCTGGTTTCTATGGCAAACTAATGAGGCTACTGGGACTAAAGGTGTGGGTCACCACTGCCTGGTCTGCAGGACTGAGCTGATCAGTAGAGCTGTTTTACTCTCTGATCTTCAGGAAAACCTTATTTATTAAAATACAAATGAAATATCACTACACCTTAATTTTTATTTTACTATTTGAGATAAATTCTAGTTGTCTACCCCTGGCTGGTCTGGAACTTGCTGTATTAATCAGTCTAGCCTCCAATCACAGAGTTCCACCTGCATTTGCCTTCCACATGCTTGGATTAAAGACATATATCACCATGCCTGGCTTAAAACATCATTTTAATGAATTATGAGTGAAAGTATAAATTTGTAAAGCCAGTAAATTATGGCTGAATTTGGATTTTTCCACCTCCTTTGAATAAAATAAACGTGATATTCCACATAGTCACCTTTTAGCCCCTAACTCTGTTGTTCTCCTAGCCCAACCACAAGCAGATGTGCCTGGAAGAAAAGCAAACAACCCACAACATCAAAAGCACCTCCCACAAGAGAGCACAAAGACGTGAATGTACAGAGGCAGTTTCTCTCCCGTCTACAGAGCGAACCAAGTGTTCACGTCCGCATACCAGACTCTGGAGGTGTCTTTAGTGGAGGAGAGTCTATGAGTTGGTAGATCCAGTGGAAATTAAATGACATGATGCCGCCCAATGCCCCTGTGCAACTCCTTCCTTTGTGCTCAGGGGTTTAGCCTTTCTCAGCTCTCGTGCTGCCGAAGCTTGGCTGTCACTCATCAACACTTTGCTATTTGGCTGCGGTGTCCTTCCAGCTCCCGCAGTGACAAGTGGGATTAAACAGGGCCAGCAGAGATATCTGCACAATGTGGAGGCCTTCCTGGGAGACCAGTGCAACCTGGACCAGGCTGTCTTCTCAAAAGGGCAGCCTGGCTGCACAGCATCTCAGCCAAGAAAAGTACAAGTTCCTTCCTCTCCGGCATTTCCTGCCCCGGTACACAAGGTCCAACTTCACTTCCAATGTCTGCGTACCTAGCGAAGCCATTTTCTCTATGACTTTTTATGTGAAGGAAGATAATGCAATCTGTTTTTATATTTGCTTTTTTTATATCTTGGTTTTTGATTTTCCATTCTTTTGAATAGTAGGCAACCACTCTAACCCCTGAGCTTTATCCTAACCCCATTATTTTACTTTTATATTGTGTATGTATGCAAAGGACAGATGAGAGAGGTAGGGAGGGAGCCAGAATGAGAGGAGAGTAGGAGGTAAGGCAAAAGTGTGGACTGGCAGTAGAAGAGAGAGACAGAGACAGAGACAGAGAAATAGAAGGAGGGAGGTAGGAAGAGAAGAGAGAGAAAGAGACAGACAGACAGAGACACACGGGGAGAGAGAGACAGAGTGACAGAGAGAGACTATTTGGGACAGGTGAGATAGAAAACAGAAAGACTAGACAATGACAGTCTAATCTGCACAAGTCGGCTGGAACCTCACATCTTGTTTTCTTTACGACTGGCTGTAAAATGGACAGCAGCTCTGGGGCCCTCTCAGCTTTTCTCTGAACAAGTTTGCTATCCCTTTTATTTCCTTTTTGTCTTTTGGCTAGCTTTACAATTTTACAGCACACAGACCAAAAGCGCAATGTTATCTGGCAAGAAAAAAAAATGGACTGAATGAATCCAGGAATTAGGAAGCATTCTCTTCCCTACACTAGGGCAAGGTGGGAAGGCCTGTTGATGTGTGTTCCTCCATGCAGATCTCAGGCAGCGCTCCCAGTGTAGGAGCTGGAGGGTGTACCTCTGTGTGTTGTGGGGAAGACACCATGGCAGGAATGATAATCATTAAATAATGGAACATGAGTAACTATATTTACATATACTTGTGGATCAAATGAGTGAAGTCATCTGGCAACTATAGTGAGTCTGGATCACCACAGGCTACTACTTTGTCACCTATGAGCTTCTCCATTGATGTGCAAAATCAACATGCTCTTTTATGTCTTCTGAATTTCAAAGGTCAAGCTTAAAAAAGACTCTGTTAGATTCTTTCAAATTCCTGCTCTTTTGGGGCAAATCATACCATTGCTGAAACCCATGAGTGTACTGGTTGGTACTGTAGTGCGAATTCTAATTGATCTTAATAAAAACTTGGAGTCAGATATTAGGGAGTGAAAGCTGAAAGATCAGAGAAGCAGAGCAGCCAGCCACTAGCTCTTGCCTCCATGAAATCCTCAGACTGAATGGGTATCCTGTCTCTACAAGTCCTCAGCCTGAGTGCTCAGACTGAATGACTTGAGCTCCTGTCTACTCCTGTCTCATATTCCTCTCTCCATCCAGCCATAGCCCTTCTTGTCTCCACCTCCCTAGTGTTGGGATTAAAGATTTGTGATTCCCAAGAATAGGGATTAAAGGTGTGAGCCACCAACATCTGGTCTGTTTTCCTTCTAGACTGGATCAACCTAGTATAGTCCAGGGTAACCTTGAACATACAGAAATATGTCTGCCCCTCTCTGTCTTCCAGTGCTGGGATTAAGGGTGTGTGCCACCACTGCCTGGTCTATATGTCTAAGAAGTAACTTGCTCCACCCTCTGATCCTCGGGCAAGGTTTATTGTGGCACAAACAAAATATCACCACATGGTACACAGTGAGACTTCTTACTACTACAAAATGTTGCTTCTATGGATTTAAAAGTCAGCTGGATAGTTATTCTGGTATTTCTTATGAAGAAACAGTAATAGCATAATTTCCAAGAAGGATAACTTTTCCTCAGGACCTATTTTATACATGTTATTGTAGAGAAAGGATCACTGTGACTGGGGATAGTTAGCCTTATGTTAAGTTAAAATGAACTAAAGAGTCTATGCTGCAAAGCCTAAACAGTGTTAACCAGGCTAGCCTCCAACTAGATTTAAAATCTAAGCATGGAGGGACATTAGAAGGGATTTGAGTTATTTTTCTCAATTGCGTAGCAGGTTGTATTCCATTTCAGAAGCAGTGCTAGAATTTAGAACTCATACCATCTAGAAAATGGGGCAGTACAGACTTATGTCCTATGATTACTAAAACAATAAAAGTAACTACCTATGACAAGACAAATCACTATTTGAGAACTATGGGTCAGGGCTGCTCAGTTGGTGAGAGCTCAGTTGATGGCTTGGATTCTCCAGCATGCATGGAGAAGGAAGCTTTGTTCTCATATATTAACGAAAAGGCCATTGTTTGAGATACGGAGAAACATGAAAATGGAGAAAATAATACAGCAGGAAGCAAAATCCTTGAAGTTATAGTTTTGAAGTTGTTTCTCCAAAAATGTACTAGGAAGTTGTCACCCATAGAGCAAAGGGAATTTCAAGATGAGAAGAGAGGTTTGCGACTGAGACAGAGCAACAGAGCTGTTTTATTTTCATTCCTACCTCACCCAACAGAAGACATCTAATCATTTTTTTCTAAACTACAGTCTTGTCTGATAGCCATGCAGAGTCGTACAGTGCTGGGTGCCATGCTTTCTTTCCATTCATGAATATGCACGATAATGCATATTCTGTTAGCTCCATGCATGGGTACAGGCACTAAGAAATCACAAACACAAAATCATGTGCATTTATCGAGCTGATTTTAATATTTACAGATGACATTAACCTCACATAGAGAAAATGTTGGGAGAATATGATTTACCCCAGTGGGGCAGGCATTTGAAGGAAGCTGAAAGGGAAGTTTTGTTTAGACCTTTGAAATTAGGAAGACTAAAGAGTGTGTTGACTTTGCAAACCAATGAAGACTTTTCCAGATGACAAAGTAGATGGAAAGTGGTGTCCAGACTCACTGTGTTCTCCAAATGACTTCACTGCAGAAACTGTTTTGACCCAAAAGTATTTAGAGCTCAGCTGCCAGTCAGTGTATTCCTGGCAGACATGCTGAAGAAGACTGCATGGAAAGAGGCTTTTTGTTACAAACTGCCTGGAGGAATGCAATTACTTGGAATGGAATCCAGCCAGGGCAATTGCTGTTAATATCAGTACCCTTGCAGAAAGTTTCCAGGGAGCCGTAATGACTCTGAGTGGTCAGGACCTCTGTTTTATATCTCAGTGAAAAGCCTGCAAAAGCACAGCCAGAAATCACCAGCCAAGAGAAATCACTTTTCTTGCATGGATCTGCAAGCTCAACATCTGAGCTGAAAAGGAAGGACATACAATGGGACGTTGGGGCTCTTGGAGGAGAGAAGTAACCCAGAATCCTAGTGCTTACTCGATGAAACTGTTTATTGTGTCCTGTCTAAGTGCTCTTAAAGGGGAAGTTCACGTTTTCAAAGGCGGCAGCTTAACATTCACTGCTGCTCCTTGATTCCCCTCCAGACACAGACATTAGGAGAAAGTTCTTTATCTGGACTCTGCATCCTCCTAACTGATGGAATTCCTCTTCTGCCCCTCACTCCCCCTGCCTTTCTTCAAAGGAGACTGTTACTCTAGCATAATGCTTTTGATAGAAATGTTAATCTATATTGTAGGACAAGCTAAGCAGCTGAGAAGTGACTTAAAGAGAAAAAAGAACAAGGAAAGGACAGTTTCTTGGGTGCCCTCAAATCAGAGAGGAACAGTGAATGTGTATGTTCTTCTCTGATGCCTTTATTGGCATTCTATTCATGGTTGCTCGAATTAAAACACAGGGTCTTAACTTCAGTTATAACATGATAAAAAAATTGCAGGAGAGAGGGTGCTGAAATGAACCAACATGTGTGATGGGTAGCTGGGAAGATGGAGTCTCCTCCTCCTCCTTTGAAAGGCCTCCTCTCAAATCAGACTTTAGTCCTAAAGTACTATGGCCACAGTTTATTGGGTTTTATTATTATTATTCTAAACACCCAATCTTGCAAATTTTTCCATGAAGCTCTCTTTTTTGTTTCTTTTATGTCATTGTGATACGTGGAAACATACCCAGAACTAATACATGCCATGCCCAGATGCTGCCTGAACCTATACCACTCTTTTCCCTGTGTGCCAGAGCTCATGATTGGGGCTTACAAATGGCAAACCAGTCCACAGACTGAGTGCCCTTGGGCAATTTGTCACTTCGCTCTAGAATGTGGGAATAAAATACTTAGCACCTTAGAATCCTTTTTAAATGACTTAAATGGGTAGTAACCTTAAGAACCACACAAATGCCACAGGATCCTTTCTACTTAACATGTTTTAGTTCTTTTGATGTCTACTGCAGTTTGCTCTCTTTCCTTGACCTTTACTTTGTAAGACCAAGTAGTAATTTGCAGCTGTTCTCTTTCTGCATAACAGCCCTGAAGGCAATGGAATCCAAACCTTACAGGAGCCAAGCTATCTTTGCAAGGACTCAGTTAATCTTTTCAAATCTCCCTAGTTAGTCCCCAGTCTCCCTTATCATGCTGTCTAATGCTTGCTTGAAAACATCCTTTAATCTAACAAGTTGATTTGTTATCTTTAAATACCCTTTTAGTTTAATTTTTGGCTCTAATGTCTACTAGCAACTGAACATATTGAGTTATCTTAAGTTGTATATTCATATTAAAGTATCTTCTCATTCATATTAAAGTATCTTTGGAAGGTATGGAGAATGTTACAGTGTGTAATAGGAAGGCTTTATAGTTCGGACAACTGAATCATAATCACAATTGAATCATATAGATAGTTTTTCAATTCCATTTCTCACATTCTTTGTTTCGGTGTGATCTTAGTATATCCGTGAAAGGTCAAAACAATGAAATCACCAAGAGTTGGTGTGCAGATGTCTATATAAATTAATATCATTTTATAATGAACTTATTTTCCATGTAGTGAATCACCATCCTTGGAAAGATGACATCTTTTTTTTTCTATCACATCTTCTCTGAGTTCGATTCAGTGCTAGGGGCTAATGTAATACACGTCATTATGCAATCAATATATTTGAAACGGGAATAATGGTGAAATGGGTAAGCGCAGTCAATGGGCAATGTACTGCATTCAGATCTTCAGCACTCACATACAAACTCAAAAAGCTTAAAGCAGCTGTATGAGTGAGTGTCATGTCTCTGCTGTGCCATGCAGAGACAGGAGGATGGCCTGAACTTGCTGGTGACTAGCTTATTTCTAGGTGCATTAGGACTTTATCTCAGAGGAAGATAGCATAAAATGATACAGCCTGGCATCTGGTATCTTCCTCTGACCCCCCGGGTATGTGTGCATGGTGATGCACAGTTAGGAATTTATATGCCACCCCTTTGTCACTCACACACGTGAGAGATAGAGAAACAGACCTAGATATACACACATAAAGGCATCTAAATACTTCAGTATTGCATGGTGTACATAATGTTTGGGGATTTCTATGCTCTCACTGTATTTTCTAGGCTACTAAAACTTATCTTTTATTTTTAACATCTTTTAAATTATATTCATACTTTCTCATTGCATATTTCTACATGTGGCATTACTTTCATTTGTATGCATTTTAAATGTTCTCTTGTAGGAGTTATTATAGATGATGATATGTAATTATACATTTATTTTATTGAATGAATTTAAGACACATTTTGCATTTTATGGCTAACTTATTTTCAGGCTTTTACTTGTGAAACTGAAGAACTTATTTGAATGTTTCAAAATTGCCATGTGATTTGACTGCTGGTGACAATGAAAGGCTTCTGTTGGACAATAACATAGAGCAAAGCATATAGCACATCTCTCTCTTCCAAAAAGCTCTCTGCTTGCCAAGCATGCCAACTTCCTCTGTCCTTTTGTCCTTTAACTTATAAAACTTTCAGATCGCAGTATTTGCTGATATTGTCATACTTTTAAATTTTTACCTGAATTTACTCAGATCTCCATAATATCACTTTGCTAAAGTGGTTTCCATATTGGAAGATCTATTTTGGATCTTTAGAGCAGGTCTACCTACTGGGCCTGAGAAACAAACCTGGCACCATGTTTCTGTGCCTATATTCATGTTTCTTGTTATTTCTAAAGTTAATGACAGATGACTCTTCTTTCTCTCTATGTGTATTACTAGGTTGGGTAAGGACTTTCTATTTTAATTAATTAATTAATTAATTAATTAATTAATTATTAATTGTCTGTGCTTAACGTAGGTGAGCCCACTGTTGACTGAGGTTTCTGTCCCTCTCAGTACCTCACCTGTTCAGTCCCCAAAAAACACACAGAGGTCTACATTAATTTTAAACTGGTTGGCCTATTAGTTCAGGCTTCTTATTAACTCTTTCTTACATCTTCAATTAGCCCATAATTTTTGTCTATTTTAACCATGTGGCTTGGTACCTTTTTCAACGAGGCATTCTCATCTTGCTTCCTCTGTTTCTGGGTGGTGGCTGCAGACTGACTCTTTCCTGTTCTCGTTGCCTGCCTCTACTTCCTGCCTGGTTGCCCTACCTATACTTCCTGCCTGGCTACTGGCCAATCAGCATTTTATTAAAGCAATAAGTGCTTTAATATAATATAAGTAACAGGGTACAAGCCTATTGTCCCACAGCAAGCCCACTTGCCATAGACACATCAGAGATTAGAGGACAACTGTGTAGACTCAATTGTCTTATACAACCTTAGTGTGGATTCTGAGGATTGAACTCACCAATGGCCATTTCTTAGTCAAAAGAGTTTTCTCTTAAAGAAAAAATATAACATAAAGTCACACATGGTTCTTCCTCTGCTACAAGAAACCATGCAACTTTGTTTTCTCCTCTGAAGTAGGGAGAAAGGGTTGTGTCAGATTCCCATTAATGTCTTTAAAATGTATTTAGACTATTGAAAAATTTTCATTAGTTTTACATGGTCCTGCACTAGGGTCCCCAGTTCTGTCTTCAGCAAGGCCACACTAGTTAATTAATTCAGTCAGAATCTATTGAATCTTTTCAAAATATGAGCTAATATTCTAAAAATACAAAATGATGACTCAGATACAACTTCTCTATAGTTTCCAACTACTAGAAAACACTTATAGAAAAGTTTGTTATTTAAGGTTTTATGGAAAAGTGGCAGAGTTTCTCATAGCTTCTGTTCGAACTCCAGTTCTTATCATTGGCTGTGAGTTGGGGAAGTCATTATATGAGATAACCTCTAAGCGGGATCATAAAAATACAGCTCATGTCTACTTAGGACATCTGCCTGAGCAAAAGCCAGTGAGAATGAGAACCTGTGGGGACCCTGTTCCTGATGGAAACTGTAAGCTGCAAATAAGAGAAACTGAGACCTGTGAGCTTGAGGAAGAAGGCAGGCATCCATCCTAAAAGCTGTTATAGAACATGCTGAAGAGTTTGGATAGTACACAGACATAGACAGGAATCCATTAGAAATTCTATGCAGAAAATGCACATGCTCAGTTGTTCATTCTGGAGAGCCAGGGAAGAGCAGGTGTGCAGGCAGTGCAGTGTTTCCAGGCTTGGGAAAGCATGTACTGGCAGGGGAGAGGACACATTTCTGTTTAACCAGGTAATTCTGAGAAAAAGTGGTTAGCAAATAAAACTATTTTTTAGTGGAAGTACCAGGTAGGTCTGCCCCTCTCATAGGTAAAACATAAATACCTCTTGTAATTGAAGACACAGGACTAGAACCACAGGGTTAATGGAATATTATGAGTCCAAGCATTTTTAAAATCTAAGAATGTCATGTTAAGGAGAATTAGAAAGGTAATTGCAATTGTGTTCAGTAAAGTTCTGGTCAAAAGGCTGAGGCAAGTGCAATCTGCATCCCATACTCATACTTTGTCTCTTGGCCATTAAGACAAGTACCCCCTTTTCCATGACCAAGTCTCTAAACACCTAGAGTGCACTTTGAGATTTCAGTGGTAGGATTTTGCTTTGGTGAGTAAAACTCATAGTCTACCTAATATGTGAATAACATTATTTGGCTCTAAATTTTTGAATAATGTTATGGATTTTGTGGATATTTTGCTTTCATGGATTAAGGCTGGAGAAGCTAGCTTACCTTCTGTTTATTTCTTGTCATAACAGAAACTTAGGAAGCGTGGCAACCAGCTCCATATCATTGACCTAGAACTTTCTCCTTCAGAAGGAGTGTTTACAGATGTCTAAATTCCAAAACAATCCCCCATTGTCTCTTTTGACAAATAGCATTTCACTGTAAATGTTTCCCAAGAGCAAGAGATTAATTATTTCTATTCGCAGTTGTTAATTATGTTTCCAAACTAAAGTTGATACAGCAACTAGCCAAATTAGTCCCCAAGCACCCTGTCTTTATTTTTAAATAAAATACTTTTTTTAATGCAACAATTATTACCCCTTCCTGTCCCCTTTCCTTTTCATCTATTTGTTTGATTCCTTTTGTCTTGTTCAACACAGAGATTTAAAAATTTTTCCTTTCTATTTTTTTTATTTTTGATGCTATCCCTACAAATTTGCCCCATACGCACCTCACATTAAGCATCTAAGATAAGATGAGTGTTAAATGGTTGTAATGTCATTTTCTTTACTAGGAGTCATCTGTACTGTAGATGTTTGGAGATTTTGGTATGAAAAATGTCCTTGTAGAAACCAACTGTAATAGGAAACTTTCTCCAACAATTCTTTGCTACAAACCTATATTGCGTGCTGAGAAGACCTCTTCATCTATCTCATGGTAATCTATCTCATGGCATCCCATTGATGTTTGAAATTGAAACCTTTTTTAAATCAAAGGCTTTTAAGTTTAGAGAATGATCTACTGTGCCTGCATCCTTTGCCTCAGTCAATAAACTATATACAGTCTAGAGAGAAGCAAAGATGTTTTGTTGAGATAACAAGACTTAAAGACCTGATAGATTGAGGGAAGACATAATGAGCATCACCAAGACCCAGGCCAGCTTCAATTCTAACCATCTTCAGCCATGCTAGTAAAATATCATCTACTGTTTCAGATGTACAGTGTACTGTGATCTGAAAACTAACACCAAATCTCAAGAGAACTATGTGTATTTCTGTGTGTACCTTTGGGTTAAAAACTATCTCCAATATATGGGGTTTGGATATTCTGTTTTGCATATCTCCCCACTGTTCTTTGTGCTCCAAACTAACTTGTTTCTTTCATTATGTAAAATCTACTTCTTAGAGAAAAGGTTTTGTTATTATACATCTGTTATATTGAGAATTCTTTCTAGAAGTTGAATGTGATCAAAATACACTGTCTCTGTTATGAAACTACCAAAGAAATGAGTAAAGAATTTTAAAAAACCTACTCAGTTCTTTATTGAACCGTGAATTTGATGTATTGGTATATTGGGTTAAATTTCCCTGATTAAATTGTTCAAGCTGACTGATTCTGCTCTAGTGCATGGAGTTGTTGGCCTGAGATCTGTGCTCTAGAATGGTTTCATATTATACTGCAGGCAGTGAGGAACAATGTCTATGATCAGGTAGGAAAGAATTCTCCTAGTCTACCCAATCAGACAAGAATATTATCCTTGTGTGAAGGATAAAATTCATTTTCTGATCATCACCAGCATCGCAGCAGCACTTTATTTTGTTGTTGTTGTTATTTTAGAGTTGAAGCTTTCAAACCATGCAAATTTATTTTACATGTGTGGTGTGGTGGTTTTTTTTTTAACTGCCATCTTGGCCCAATCTAAAATCACCTGACAAAGGAATCTCAATTGCAGAATTGCCTAAATCAGTATAGAGCTAAAGTAGTAGAAGACACCATCAGCTACAGATCAGTCTCTAAAAAGACAAGATATGCAATTGCAAATGAGATGGTTTGTGCTGTCCCATTGCTATATTGAAATCAGAAGCCCTATCTCTCCATATTGCAGCCAAGTAGGTCAGAAGATGATTTTGATTCCTGTAATAAGCTCTGCTTGATCCTTATCCAAGCATGGCATCTGTGAAATATGTACAGCAGTTCTGCCCCCCCCCTTGCATAGATTCATTCTGGAATTTAAGAATCCCAAGGGGCAGTGAGGTGGCCCTGTAGGTACAATGCCTGATGTACAAGTTTTTTCGATTGAGTTCAATCTCAGGAACCCACATGGAAGGAAAGAGCCAACCTTCACAAGTTGTCCTTTGGCCTCCATGTGTCTATTGTGACACATATATGTTCATATTCTCTCACTCTCTTCTTCCCTCCCTCCCCACACACATACACACAAAGAATCCTAGACATTTTATAGAACATACTTGAATAAAGGGACAGAAAGCATTTCCCTTGGTATCATCATTAAGGAATGGCATCTTATATCTCAAAGAGGTCAAGTATAGATAGATACCTCTACTTCTTAGTCCAGTGCACCTACTGTTCTTTTTATAAAAGTTTGTTCTGAAGGATTTTATGAGCTTCTATACCCTGTGCTACTCAGATGTGATGGTCTCTGCATACCCAGACTTACAAGTAGAACTCTAGACTGAGAAAGCCATCCGCTTGTAATGGCTGATGACAAGGTTCAAAAGTGGAAAGAGCAAATCAGCCTCCTGTCTATGGCTAGTGTAGACACATAGCAGGGATAATGCTTTGTATTATTTGAACTGACATTTTATCCCAAGGGTTGCTGTAGAGTTTTGTTTTGCATAATTTTTACCCAGAAATCTGGGTTTAAAAATTCATGGGTGCACCTGGCTGTTTGTTCCTAACTTGTTTTTCGTATATTCTGGCACAGCCAAAAAAAATTCTCAATAATACACTAAATTGGAAAAGGGTTGTATTTGAAGCTTAGAAAAAGAAGGAGGGGAGGAGAAGCAGTGCAGTTTTGAGAGAAATTGCAAAGGACTAAATGTTGAGCTGAGAAGAGAGAGGGTATTTGTGAGGTGAAGTTGACGATCACAAGTTAGGAGCCTCACAAAGGAGGGATGCCAGTCAGTCTCAGAAAAAGTTATCTTATTAGCTAAATGATAGATTGGGGTTAGAGGATGGACGTTGAGCTTAGCTTCCCTTGTCTGTTCATTTTAAGATGTTAGACAGTATTCTAAGTGCTCAGCTTGGACAAAGATACAGAGCAAAATGGCATTGTTTTCCCCAGTAGATAGTTTGACTGCATCTCCTAGAGTAAGGGTGGTCAGTATGCACAGTGATTGTTATTCCAGATGAGAAGGCTGGCACAGCTAAATAGAACTTGATTTTCATTTAAAGTGAAAACTCAAGAGTGAGAGTAAGAGCAAGGAATTCAAAACCATGAAGAGTTCATCCACTGAGACTGTTTGCTTGAGCTCACCAATTCCAACTGGACTGGAGTCAACTCTGAAGGGGGTTGACAGTTGGGGCAGACTGAGGGACCACTGATAGTGACACTGGGATTTGTCTCTACAGCATGTACTGTCTTCTTGGAATCCTATTCTCTTTGGAGGTAAACCTTGCTCAACGTAGATGTAGTAGGGAGGGCCTTGGACTTTCCACAGGGCGGGGTGCATGGCCCTCTCTTAGGATTGGAGCAGGTGGGGTGGGAGGGTCTGTGGAGCGAGTGGGAGGGGAGTGGGAGGAAGGGAGAAAGTGGGAATTTGGATTGGTATGATTTTAAGTAATAAAATAAAAAAATAAAGTGAAAACTCTAAGTTAACTATGGATGAGTCAAATTTAATTTAATTTGGATCCAGTTTCATATCAATTAATCAATGAGTTTCTATTTGCAAGCCTTTCCTCCCCCATCCCTTCATCCTCTCCCTTCTTCGGGAACACTGAGAACGATATTTAGCTTCAAGGCTTAGCTTTAATAAACAGAGTGACCTTTACATTTTAACTCAAAGAAGTAAATGTAATCTTAGAGATGCCATCGGCAATTGAGCCTTGGTTGGAAGGGACTTTGTTTCCAATGCAGCACTAACAGACTTTACCTCCAGGGAAACACAAATTTGATAAAGGGACTGGTGAGAAACATGGGGAATCAAGAAGAGCCACATCATCAAAATGTGTGATTGTGAATTTAAAAACATCATAAAGTTTCTATAAATTGGAAACTCTCATTTATCCTGGACTTCCTGCACTGCCCCTGTCACTGGTTCATCCAGACTTCAGGAAAACTAAACTGTCAACATGGAAATGAAGAAATTCCTCACTTTACACACTTTTAAATAGCAAGCAGTCTTTGGGAACGTTGCAAAATAGAGACAAAATATAGAATCCAAATGCCATGATCCACTGTTGCATCATGGTGAAGAATGACTTTTGGTGAGAGGTAATGTTACAAGAGGAGTGGGCCCTTTGTTCATCCTGCCTGCCTAGCTTATACCCGAAATAATCACACAGAAATTGTTTTAATTAAATTACTGCCTGGCCCAATATATCTAGCCTCTTCTTGGCCAACTCTCACATCCTGATCTAACCCATTTCTATTAAAGCTGTGTAACACCATGAGGTTGTGGCTTACCAGGAAAGATTCTAACCAGCGTCAGTCTCAAGCAGGAGCTTCATGACATCTGCCACTCTGCCCTTCTTCCCAGCATTCTGTTCTGTCTACTCCGCCCACCTAAGGGCTGCCCTATCAAAAGGACAAGGCAGTTTCTTTATTCAACCAATGAAAGCAACACGTAGACAGAAGAACCTCCTGCATCAAGGTAATATTTGGTATATGAGGTATTCCACTACAGTTTGATTTCCTATAACCTGAGTAGAATACATCTTAGCTGGGCAGTGGTGGCTCATGCCTTTAATCCCAGCACTCAAGAGGCAGAGGCAGGTGGATCTCTGTGAGTTCAAGGCCAGCCTGGTCTACAAGAGCTAGTTCCAAGACAGGCTTCAAAGCTACAGAGAAATCCTGTCTCGAAAAACAAACAAAAAAATCTTAATTTGATCTTGTTGGATAACATTAGCAAATACAACTGATACCTTTCTCCACCTCCACCTCCAAGAACCACAGATAATGAAAATCCATGAATACAAGGATGCCACCACGTGTCATCACGTTATCACAGTGAGGAGCTCTTGCTATTTCTCCACACAGAAGATGCCGTTAGCATCAGAGCTTCTCACCACCATAAAGCCACCAACACCACATTTGTTACCTGATCTGTTCTGGTGACCCTTTTATTAATATCTAGTTCTCACAGAGCAAATTGAAAACGTTTATTTTGATCTATAGCTGTAAATTTAGATCCATGCTAAGAGTTAGTTAACAACACGTTGAACCAGAAATAAGTAGTTAATCTTCAAAGTTTGTTCCTCAGAATGTTAGTTCTCAAAAATCTACATGTGAAGAAAGCAAATGCTGCTTTGAGGTCATGTGACAAGTGCTATCTCTTTCTTCCTGCTTCAGAGCAGCTTAAAGAGTCTTTTAGAACCAGAGACATGTGTTTTTGTATTTCTCCCAGCTGTAGCACAATTTCTGTGATGTTAAAACCACTCACTGATCTTAGGAAGTGCTACCTTGTTTTGGCTCTATTTAACATAAACGAAGCTTACTTAATGAGTTATTATTATCATTTTATAGTTGCCTACAGATAAATGACTGATGTGAAAAACGATTCTGAAGGTCACATGACTGGGTAGGAGCAGAACTCAGTTAAATCTGTAATCTCAGGTCACATGTGCATTTCAACTAAGAAGTCACTTAACAGGTAAGGTCATCTGAGCCCAGACTGCTCATATCAAGGAAAAGACAAAATTCAAGTGAGTATACGAGTTGCAGAAATAGCAGAAATTTCCAGAGATTAAGGAGTTGCTGCCTGCCTTCTCATTTGACCATTGACTATCCTGTCTGCACTGTAGTATGGGTATAATGAGAGCAGAAGTGAAAACCCTGAGTGTTTATCTACGGCTTGGAACTGTTCTTACCATTACTCAGATCCAGATACCTTTTCATGGTTAGAAACTTCTTTGTATTTGGCTGCAAATTGCTTTGTCTTACCTTTGCCATAGGGCGAACTTCCTACCTATGCATGCAATGTATACATGCGTTTTGTGCTTTCCCCGTCTCAGTTCTCTGCAATGAGATCATTACCATTCATCCTCACATCACACACACACACACACACACACACACACACACACACACACACACACATACACACACACACACACACACACACACACACACACACACACACACACATACAGAGTCTTCAAACTTCAAACTTCACTGAAGTTTCAAATGGTCTAGTGTTCCTCTTACAGCAGGAAAGACTTTTCTATGTTCTATAAAACTTGAATGTCAATAATTATAGCCTTCTACATTCTTTTGAATGGCATTTGTTGTCTCTATGTCAGTTGTCACCTGTGTACCAGTTGTTGTAAATCATAGTGTCTTCTTCACTCCCTGATTTCTGGCAGTTCCGCATGAAGACTGTCACTTGGTGCTAAAGATGATTGAAGTTAATTGTTGGAAAAAGAAGAAATTAGTAGTGGAACGGCGAACACCTGGCTATTCCACAAGAAGCAAAACCTTTCTCCCCAAAATATCTATATTCCAAAAAGTCATATTTCCTTAAAAAATGGAATGGTTTCAAAAAATTTATCTTTGAGGGATATTTCTATTTTTCATGGAATGTTTTTGCAGGTAAAGCAGATAATAAGGATTAATTTAGTCTGTAATTTATGAAATAAATGCAAAATCTATATATGAGTGAAGCTACATTTATTTTACATATTCTTTAGTGAGTCTTAATAATACAGAAGAGTAGGCTTGTAAGCCCACTAATTCCATGATCATTTGACAAGAGAGCTTCTTATTTCTTACTGATGTGGGAAGTAGAGTCCTGAGTGTGAGCTCTGGAAATGACAAGGATGTTCTGTAATCTTTTCAGACAGTGATGGCACCACTGCACCTGATTTCACTCTCTTGAAGTCTGCTTCTATTTCCAGATGGAACATCCTCATTAATGTTTATAAAGGGCTGTGTAATGCTTAAATGAAAAAATGCCATATAAGTGCAAAATATTCTTAAATGGTCAGTTTAAAAATTATTTGTTATGCAATGAACTGTTTTGAACATCTTACAATTAATGATAAATGGAGAAAGAGATGTTTGTGGATTGATGATGTGGTAAATAGTGGAGAAAAATTGTTTCATTATGCTCACTTTCCTTAGCCCTCAGCCTATGAAATGCTGTGTACATGAGAATTTCTAGTCTTGTTGTTTCAGGCTTGAAATAGGCACCTGGGGTCTCCTGTGTGTATATGGGTTAATAGACACAGAGCATTACTTTAGGGCCTTTTCCCCCAAGTGCAATTGAAAATAGAAACTGTGCCTTAACAGCAATGCAAGTAAATAAAGAAAAACACCTATAATTTTAATTGAAGAAAGCATGTGATCTGACAACCTATCTGTCTGTCTTAGCTGGGGTTTCTATTGCTATGAAGAAACACTATGAACACCACAACTCCTATAAAGGAAAACATTTAAATGGAGCTGAGGTTTAGTCCATTATCATTATGGTGGGAAGCATGGGAGCACACAGGACAAAATGGTGCTGCAGAGGTAGCTGAAAGTTCTACATCTGGATTCATAGGCAGCAGGAGGAGAGAGTTGCTGTGGGACAATGCTTTTGTACACTGTAAAGATTTGTTACTCATATTAGTTTAATATAATGCTGATTGACCAGTAACCAGGCAGGAAGTATAGATGGGGCAACCAGACTAGGAGAATTCTGGGAAGAAGAAAGGAAGAGAGACAGTCACCACCCAGACACAGAGGAAGAAAGATGAGAATGCCTTACTGAGAAAAGGTACCAAGCTATATAGCTAAATATGGATAAGAATTATGGATTAATTTGAGTCATAAGAGCTAGTTTCTAATAAGCCTGAGCAACAGACCAACTAGTTTATAATTAATATAGCCTCTGTGTGTTTATTTGGAACTAAATGACTGTGGGACTGGGCATGGTAGAAACTTTCATTTACAGAGAGTGAGCCACTGGGCCTGGCTTGAGCCTCAAAGCCCACTTCTAACAAGGCCACACTTACTCCAGCAAGCCCATTCCTTCTAATAGTGCCATTCGCTTTAGGCCCATGAGGGCCATTTTCCTTCAAACCACCATACTATCAGATGACTGTATTTGAGAGATGATAGGCAAATGACCAAAACCTGAAAAACAGCAAAGAAGGAAGGTAAATCTTCTTTACAATGAATGAAGCTAGTATGTACTCATACAAAGTGAAGTTTCCTGCAGTCATCTAGTAGCTTTATTTCAACAGAGATAAAACACCACGATATATATTTTCAAGTTTTGGATAAAAGTTTATACATTTGTAATTTCTTTCCTGTCTATAAATAATTAAATGTATATCTCAAAAGAGGTTACAAAATTCATACTCTTTTAAACTTTAATCCTACTTCCATAACTCAAAAATAATTTATGAACAAAAATATTAATCTATAATAAATCATATTATTATATGAGTGACAATCAGAAAATGTCTATTAATACTGATTGACTAATTACAAACTGGCATGTTTATGAAATCAAATTATATGTAATCTTTTAAAATACTATGAGAAAATATTTAATAACCTGGACAGTGTTTGCAGTATTATTTCATATATGTATAGGAATGAAAACAAGGAAGAAAACAAAACCCAACATTAAAAATATTAATGATCATTGTTTCTGCTTAGTGACATTACAATGAACTTAATTTTCCTGAGTACGTTTTGGAAGTGTTTTTGTTGTACTTCTGGAATGCTAATTCTTGTTCTCTTTTGAACATACTAAGTTAAAATAAAGAAATAAAAATGACAAAACTTTAAAATTTTGGTATAGACTTTCATATTTAATAAGCACTAGAATCTCAATGTGCTCCTCAAAGAAGATTCATATTTTTGATCACAATATTTTGTATGCTTTTCTGAACACTATAAATTAATATAGTATAAAAATAATCTTTTTAAAAATATCTCATCAGAATAAGTATATAGGTGTAAGGTCAAAAAGAATTTTCCTTGAAGTTTAATGCGAGCCTAGTGCATTGTGGGAAGATTGGAGATAGGGAAAGAAGTTTTGAACAGAAGTAGAGAATTGTTTCATGGTCATACAAGCATATCAGAAATCCTAGAAAGCATTATTATGCAATACTAGAAGGAATTAATTGAAATATAGTCTCACAATCTTGAGTTTTGAGGAAAGGTGATTGCTTAAGACCACAGATTTATGAATCTTTTCTTAATTAAACATGGTTACTATTTATTTTTTAATTGATTTTTATTTAGCTCTACATTTTTTTCTGATTCCCTCCCTGTTTCTCCCTTCCCCTTCAACCCTTCGCCAAGGTCCCCATGCTCCCAATTTACTCAGGAGATCTGTTCTTTTTCTACTTCCCATGTAGATTAGATCTACTATTTCTTAAACATTTGCTTAATTTATCTGTGTAGCATGAGGGCAGGCTTGTCAGGGTTTATGTCCTGCCTGGTCCCCCAGCTGTTTAGTCCCAGAAAAAAATCACACAGAGAGTCTGCATTAGGTTATAAACTGATTGGCCCCTTAGCTCAGGCTTCTTATTAGCTCTTGTAGCTTATATTAACCCATTATTCTGATCTGTATTAGCCACATGGCTCAGTACCTTTTTCAGCAGGGCAGGTCACATCCTGCTTCTTCAGTGGTCTGAGCAGGAGTCCCGAGAGAGCTTCCTGCTTCCCAGAATTCTCCTATTCTCCTTGCTCCGCTTCTACTTTCTGTCTGGTTGTCCCACCTATACATCCTGGCTAATGGCCAATCAGTGTTTATTTAAATCATGATTGACAGAATACAGACAATTCTCCTGCACCACTTCCACCACTTTTTTTTTTTTTAAACAAAGGAAAATATCCATAGTCCATTTTTTGGGAATGTGGGCATTTGTAGTAGGGAGGAGAAGGCCACATTCCTGGCGCCTGGTTAGTTTATACCCGAAATAATTACGCAGAAACTGTATTCATTTAAACTCTGCTTGGCCCATTAGTTCTAGCCTCTTCTTGGCCAACACTTACATCTTGATTCAGCCCATTTCTAATAATCTGTATTCACCACGAGGTTGTGGCAGTCTCTTTATTAACCAATGAAAGCAACCCAAATACAGAAGGACCTCTTACACCAATCTGAAAGGTTAACTTTGGAGAGCAATTTTATAAGGCTAACATATAAAAAATGTTTTACTGTTGTTAATTGTTTGTTTATTTTCACAGAGCCTCTAGCTCAGGCAGGTATCAAATTCCCTATATAGTTGAGTATTATCTTTGACTTGTAATCCCTCTGCCTCCAATTGCCAATTGTTGGGATTACAGGCTCAAACCACCATACCTGGTTTTTCTGGTGCTGGGATCAAACCCAGGGCTCTGTATGTGGTAGGCAATCACTCTACAAACAGAGTTTCATCTAAGCCCAGTAAACCTTCTTGTCATCAGGATTAACAGATAATTTTTCTCTGAACCGTAAATATCAGCACAGTGGTGTATTAGTGACATCTATGTCACTGAGAAAAATACGTTACAAAAGCAGATTAAAGGAAGAAAGGTCTATTTTAGGTTACAGTTTGGAAGTGTGCAATCCGTAGTGGGGAGGTCATGATGAAGTTTACAAGCACCTAGAATGTACACCAGGAAGAGAGAGCCTGCAACCCTGAGAGGGACTCACTTTCTTAGAGGTTCCGTAACCTCCCCAAACAGTACCACTAGCTGGGGACCAAGTACTGAAACACACCAACTATTAAAAGCCAACCTCTACCTCAATAATAGTATTTATGATTTTGCAAAAGGAATGTCTTAGTTTCATTTCCTGTGATTGTGGTATAAATACACTAACAAGAACCTAACTTAATGGTGAAAGGGTTTGTTTTGGCTCATGATTCTTAATACTAATTCATCCTAGCAAGAAAATAACAGTGGCAGAAACTTAGAGATCTGGTCAAATGGCATCTATAATCAAGGCCAGAAAGCATGGATGCTAGTGTTCAGCTCACTTTCTCCACTTCACAGTTCAGAATCCTCTGCCTAAAGAATGGTGCTACCTACAATAAGTAGGCAACCTCCATTGAGATGCATACAGACAAACCTAATCTAGACTATTCTTTATTAAGACTTCCTTCTCCAGTGATTCTGCATCATGTCAAGTTGATAGTAAAAGTGAACCATCACAAGGACCTAGCCAGAGATTCTCAGAACAATGTATGACATACATTGTCATAATGCATTAAAACAAGTCAAACTGTGAACTATCTTTTAAATACTCACAGCGGTTCCTAAATAAAGATCAAACAATTTTTCAGATGGTAATATCTTTATAGACATATTCTTTCCATCGCGACAATGAACCTTGTCCTGAAAACACTTTTGTGTGGGCTTAAAACAGATTGAACTCTTATCATTTAATTGTACTGCCAATACCTGCATGAAGCATCATTCAAGGGGCTAACCTAACCACCAAATAACTCTGATTATAATTATGGCATGTAGGTCTGAAATTTAACTGCCCAGGTGGGCTCTTTCTAGATTCTCGAACCACAGAACCCATGAGGTAAACTAAGTGTTTGCTTTAAACCACTCGTCTGAAGTACGACATTACAAAACAATGCATTTATACAACAGCCTCTTTCCCTCTTTTAAAATATTCTACACCATTTGTGCTGCTTCTGAAAAATGAAACTAGCCAAAGACACAGACATGTCTTTGGTAATGCAATCACAGAACATAACTCCTTCAGATCGCAGTTGTATGTCGTTACCGGCTGCTTTTCTAAGGAAAAGAAGAGAGGAGAATGGAAAAGGAGCAGATTATGCTCAGTCACATGGCCATTAAGCACACTCCCTCTTTATTTCCTCTCAACAACAACTTGAGATGATCAAATGCCTGCCATTAAGTAATTGAAGGGCGAAGGAAAATTTCACATGAACTAGACATCCTTGTTAGCAGGAGGCTCCTCTTCCTGGATGATCTGCCATTGCCACAACATCCAAGGAGTCCAATTGAGGAACAGCAGAAGGGATTCTCAGTCCACTAATCCCGGGATCCTCTCTGAGAGAAACCCCTGGTGGTCTCCATAGTCTTTTCAGGAAAGCTTTAATAGCCAAACACATTAGCAAAGCCTCATGCAGCTGAAACCTCATTAATCTTCTCCAATACACCCCGGTATATCTGCCACTTTACCACGGTGCATTAATATAAGTAAAACTAAAACATACTCATCAAGACATTGCTGCAACCAGAGCAAGGGATGAAGAATTTGGGTACATTCTAGTGACTGATTTTCAGAACTGATTTATTAATGTGGGCCTTTTCTTTCAGATTCCTGATTTTCAACTTGACCATTTACTCAAATTAAAATCCAGCACACACTTGGAGAGTTTTCAAAAAATGGTGCTGTCCTCACCTAACTCAGTGTTATCAGTATACTGATATCTTTCCATTCCTGCTCTCCCCTCTTCCATCTGCCTTTATCACTTCTACTGGAATAAAGAAATTTCTCATCATTGAGTGAACATCAATCCTAGGAAAGTTTCCTATGAGCGAAAAAGACAAATGCTTGTTTCTTCCATCACCATGGTTCCCTCTGAGAGCCCCTAACATTTTTAAATGATGCAGCCTGTTGTCATTTATAGATCTTTGGGGATTGAAAATACAGGTTACTCTGGGGTTTGGAATGATCATAAAAGTGTGTCCTGTTTACATCTGTAAAAAAGGCAATCAGTAATCTCGGAAATTTTAAGGTGGCTCAAGTATTCCCAATTATTTAACTGGTTTCTATGGTGACAGTAATAAAATGCCCACTGAACTTGTACATTTTCCTTTAAAATATTGTGCTTAGATTTTGTAAACTAGATAATACAGTCTTAACCAATAACCAATATTAAATATTGCCTGGTGGTTTTTATACAATAATAGCCAAGTCTTCAGCAAAATGAGACTGTATTCTTCATATGTAAATTACACAAAGAACACATCTTGTAGGAAACCAGTTATACCACAATGATTCTTACTGGCTTTAGCATCTGCTTCTTTAAGAGCTAGATTATTTTGTTACCTATGCTATCATTTGATCAAAGCTTTCTATGTCTATTTATGTTGTTTCTTACCCATTTTCATGAGAAAACATAAAATCATTCATGAGAAGAAAAATGCTTAAAAGACAAGAAGAACAGAGGTCATTGTGGGAATCCTGACATGACTGAAGATTGGGTATGGAACTTTATAGTGAGGATCCCATTTCCTTTCTTTAGGGATGTCTTGTTTTGGTGGTAAAACCGTGTGATTGTAACATCTTGTTTCTGAGTATCCTGTAATCTTGGACCCACTTTCTTCTTGTCCCCTCTGTGTCTCATTAGGCAATATTATTTCCCCCTTATCCTAACCTCCTTTTTTCTTCCTTCCTGCTCTCTTTTCTAGAAGTTTACTTTTCTCTTTCTTTCTTTCTTTCTTTCTTTCTTTCTTTCTTTCTTTCTTTCTTTCTTTCTTTCTTTCTTTCTGTCTCTCTCTCTCTCTCTTCCTTCCTTTCTTCCTTTCTTCTCTTTTTCTCTTCCTTCCTTCCTTCCATTCTTTCATCGGAAATACACTTGCAAATTTGCCACTCATTATGAGGTGGCCCTGTGGATGCTCACACAAATAAGAGCAGCGTATACCTTAGATCGCATTACTGCTGACTATTTGTGTGACATTGAGTGTGATACTTCTTTGCTCTGAGCCCCATCTCCTTACGTGTCAAATGTAGGTATCAAGGTCTATCTGAGGTAGTATTAGTTTTAGTACAATTGACTGGAATACTTGTGTTCTGTCGTAGCATGATGCCCCATGCAAAGTACATGCTCAGTAAATATCACCCTACTTATTGTCACTGTCCTTGTAGCAGCAATAGAGGCCTCAAAATATTCAATGAGCTATACATTCAGAGCACCACAGAGACAGCTGACAGAGAAAAATTTCAAATCTAGGTCTCTGGACCCAAGCCTTCTGACATTAACTGTTACTGTAGTGTACATGACAGGGTTCCCAATTTTTCAGAATATTAATATTCTTTCCTAAAATCACCTTTTTTTCTCTCTCAGTAAGTAGGGCATACATCCATGGTGATTCGTGACAGAATCAGATGTAGTACTGGCTCTTCTTGACAACAAACCTACGGTACATGCATGGTCAGCCCTGCTCATTACCCTGCCTGTATATGTCCAGGCATCCCCTTAGTAGAGGGCCAGCATAGTCCTCAGCAATGGGAGCAGAGACTCATGGAGACATGCCCTTCTAGAATGAGGATGCTGTAAGTGAAAGGGAGAGGACTGCTTAACAATTATCTCATAGGACCGAGCTTTGGGTGTCTTATATCATTTTCTTCCTTGAATTGTCTTCCCAGGAGTGTAACCCAAATCTTTTCATTTATGGTGAACTTACATATGTCTTGAGTATGCTAGAAGTTTCACTATTGAGCATTTCCAGAAAGAATTCTCATTACTGTTACATGTAGTGATAATGGGAAGGTTCTCCCCATAAACAATAAAGACATGAGAAGGACTACGTGTGCCACTTAAAATTCCTTTTTCCTAAAAATTTCAGATTTCATTAAAAAAAAAAAAGGGAAAAGTGATAAAATGAACTCACAGAATTAACTTGGGAATATAATGGCAAAGTATCCCTGCAGTTTCTCAGGTCACAAGTAGATGGCCTATTACAAAAACGATGTCTTCATCTCTTAGCATTTAAATTGCACTGTTTTGTTTTAACAAACAAAGATGTTGCATTATGCAAGCTTCACTGGGCTGAGAGAATAAAATGTAGGACGAGTGATTGTATTGCTGCTGTATTACCACAGACTCTCTTCTATCAAGCATATATGGTTGAGATTTTCTTCATTTAATCACCTTCTTCCCCTTCTTTCACTATTATTTTTCAGCTTCAGTGACTTTTCTTTCCTTGGTCCTTCTGGGATCTGGTGTAGCATTCACTAATACTGTCCTACAAAGAGCTGTCAATTGATGAACACTTATTGTCCTCACCCTCAGCTATAGAGGAGGATGGTGCTTATCCCACACTGGGAATAGGCAGTTTTTCCACCCACATTGGTCAGCAAATTACTTCCTTGCTCTGATTACATTTTGCTTAATTTGTTTTTAATTTCCAGGCCAGAGGCTTGCTACTGAATTCTTGTTTCATTTGTAGAGAAAAGTATTTGTGCTTGAACAAAACAATCTATTGATTGTTTTTAACCTCTTTGTCATTTTCAGGGTCATTATGAAATTCATTTGTTATACACCTGTGATGTGGCCATTTGGAGCTGAGCTAAGTCTTGAGAGAAGCAAGGATGATATTCCCCAGAAGCAACTGTATTCCCACTGCCTGAGTCTAGCCTATAAATGACAAACAGCAGACAAAGGAACAAACAATTTATGCGTAACACATTGACTGAATGCTGTTAACATTAAGATCAAAGCAATGATGGAAAAATATATACCCAGACGTAGTGATATTCACCTATTTAGCCCAGCTTTATCTAAGCTGGTGAATGGTCAAATTACAAAGCAACATACCTGGGAGAAGATTGTAAAACTAAATAATAGTAACATTTCCATGGCAACTGAGACCACCATAGATGCCTGGAAGGATCATAAAGTTGTCTGCCAAGTTTTGAAAATTGTGTCATAGAGCCATATGGTGACTCTAGAACAAATCAAGGAGTGAAGATGCATTTAATTTTATGACAGTGTTTGTATTTGTATGCATATGCTTATGGACAAGCATGTGCCAGGGCACACATATGGTATTCAGAGAACATCAATTGTCTTCTTCCACTCAGGGGTCACATTCATGTAGTCAGGCTGAATGGCAACCACCTTTACCCAATGAGCAATCTTGCTGGGCCACATTCATTTTTTGACTACCCTAGGCTGTCAGAAGGAATACTACCAAAGGAAGAGAGAAGTGATGTATTTGAAATCTATAAATTGTATTTCATGTTCATTTGTCACCTCTAGGAAAAGCAAATAAAGTTTCTTACTCCTTTTGAAGTAGATGATGAATGATTGCTTATAGCTGGATTGCAGAAGCCGGCATTGCAGTTATTGACTTCCTATGGAAAACAATTCATCCACAGATGCAGTCAGTACCATGTCTGCCCACGCCGTAAGATATAGATAAACGGGTGCTAATCACCCCAAGTCTATCTGAACAGAGTAATTACTCCCGTTCAGAGCAATTCTTCCTGTTGTCTACCCTGCTGCTGTCCAAGCAGAGCAACAGAGACTGTGAGAGACCTGAAATCCCAATGCTGCAGGAATGCCTGGGCTATGTTCAGTGGAAGGCATATAATAAATGATTCATTTATTCATTTGTAAATTCATCAATGTACTCACAAAAGTATATGAACCTGCTACGTAATAAGATTTTTCTCAGGTAGAGTCCCTTCCCCAGGGAGCTACTGCTGAGACTGTGAAAAAGATAGGATTCATGACTTTTTAAAAGTTCCTCTGAAAGCCTATTTACCTCATTAGCCAGAATGGAGATTAAACATACCACTCCTTGAAGACACATGAGGAACCAGAAGAGGGTAGAGAGCCATCTTGACCTAGTTGAAAACAAGAATCATGGAACACGTTAAAGAAATGCAGTCTAAGGGAAACATGGCTCAGTGGATAGATTGCTTGAGCACAGGCATAAGGTTATGAGTTCAGATTCCTGGCCCTTGCCTTAAAAGCTGGAGTCAGCAATGTGTACCTGTAGTCACAGCATGGGAAGGTGATGGTATGAGCATCCTAGGAGACTACAGCCCAGACAGCCTGACCTAATTGTCAGCTCCAGGATCAATGTAAACACTGCCTCAAAAAATAGAGAACAATAGACACATTTATCATTGTCCTGTGGCCTCTACACACACCACACACACACACACACACACACCCCACATAAGTAAATAAATCTAAATAGAAACATAATTAAACAGGTAACTGATAAATGATTAGATAAATATGTAAAATGAGAAGTGCAATCTGATATTTTGGAAAATAGCTCATTGGTTTGAACGTAACCATTTTGAAAATACTGATTTTTGGAACAATTTCTTGAGAAGACATAACTTATTTTGGACCAGCAACACTACCTATGTCTGAAGACTGAATTATATTCATTATGTATTTTTCCATGTATGTTAAAACTTTTCTATGTAGATCTTGATTACTTAATTACTTATTAATTTATTTACTTTTGTAACTGGAAAAAATAGGAAGACAAATTTCATTTGAGGCAAAATCATGAGAGAATTTAAGGCTGAATAAGAAGATTTCCTTAATCATCTAGCAACTCAGTAAGGATGCATGACATTCCAATCACTGCACTAAGTACACCCTAATTATTTGAAGGTTGTGATTAAAGTATTAAAATTTGTTATACTGTCTTTGTGTGTCTAAATTTTGCACTTATTTGTATGTTTGCAACCCTTGACAAAATTGCATAGGTTGTAATTTTACATAAAAATATGAATACAAATCAGACTTTATGATGTAGTTAGTGTATAGCTATGGATCAAGAAATCAAAGTGATAAATATATATTGAGATCTCATTAAATTGTTAGAATGATGAAAACAAAATTGGGTAAACAAAGACAGATCCACACTAACATGTTTGTTTTGGAGAGATGTGGGTAGAAAGTGGCCTGTGTGGTCCAGACTTGCTAGTTTTACAGGGGATCACCTACCCTTAGGACAGTTCTAACATGCAAATTCATAAGTATGAGGTTTCAGGGGAATATTGAACAGAGAAGATGGGGTTTGGGAACTGCTTGCTTTTTGTTATGGAGGGGCAAAAAAACAAGAACCCCAATTCCTCATAGATTTATCTATATGGTAACAAATATCCATGAATTTAAAATTATTTGAAATTGTTCAGTCTCTTTCTAATGTTTCATATAGCCTGGTGAATTTAGAGAATGTATACATATTAATCTAGTTTTGGTAAACGATAAATAAAAATCACTTTCATTTGGGGATATTTTGTAGTCTTAATTTAAGTTGTATTTTTTTTAATTTCTACATTAGGGCAAGCAGGTTGTGAAATGATAAGACAGCGTATTCTTGTTAATTGGAAACTAGGAAACAAAAAAGTGAGGGAAACATCACCTGGCTTTCGACAGCGATGACTGTAAAGCCAGGCCTTTTCATAATATCATGAAAATAACGTTTTGGCAGTAAGACAAGAGGCTGTTACACTTTACTGTTAATTGTGGTTAGGTAAACAATGCAATATGAATATTTGATGGCATATTTGTGTTTTGAAATATGACAGCCTTTTTTATGTCCCAATAAATATGAAATCATCTGGAAATATTCCTGTCCATTTAGGAGCCATCTAGACATCCTCATTTATAGTGTGCGATAGATTTTAATGAGGTCACATGAGTTTGTACTTAGCAAATTACCTGATGGCCCATGTCAGTCATCAAGTGGAGGAAGTTGTCTGGTGAACATGAGGTAGACAAACTCATAACTTCTGTAAGAATTTAGGGAAAGTAGGCAGTGTTTCATGCTATGTGAGGGACAGCCGACTCCGGTTTTGCATGTTTCTCACCTTTCTCCTTTGCGAACAACCAAAGTATTCCTCTCAAAACTTCTGTCTTCTCTAAGAAGAAGAAGAATGTTAAAGAACCTTGTTCATCCTGAATAACAGAAACAGAATCCAGCAATGTGTCTGTTATGCACAACTTGTACCATGTGTGGTGGCATCATACCACTTTCAAAGGTGACATGAACTATTACTAGGTTTCAAAATGAGTGCCTCCCAATCAAGGAGTTTGTATTTGCCTAGCATTCTGGCCCTTTATGTCATGATTCCATATATCTCCCCCCTTCTCTTTGTCTTTTCATTCCTCCATCCTTTCCCCCTTCTTCTTCTTTTTTTCTCTCCTCCTGCCCTCCCTTCCTCCCTTGCCTACTGATAATCCAGGCTGCAATGATCCTCCATCACATACTCATACATTGAACACATCTCTCATACTGAACCAGGCTTAGATAATATGCATCAATAAGTTGACAGGGAAGAAGTCAATGGATAGAGTTAAAGCAGGCTGTCTACAAATGTTAGGTGTGCATTTTGATGGAGCCAAGGAGACCTATAGAGAGTTAGAAATGAGGTACTTCATCACAGATTCCTAGAGGCAGAAAATGAGAGAAAACAAGCAGTTCTCAAGGCAGCTCATTTATCTTGCTTCTATTCGGTTATTCAGAATGCTCTGGCCAAAGGTAGGCATCCTAACGAGAGTGCAAAACAAGCACCTGAAGCTATGAGTTTACACAGATTTATAGCCCGTGGGTAAAGGATAGAGAAGTAGTCCAGCTATGCTTTCTGTGGAGCTCACATTCATATCTTTGCAAACTTTTAGAAGCGTATTTCCAAGTCTACAAGATTGCTTTTAAAACTTTCCTCCCTCCTCCTTCCCACTTTCCCTTCCCTTCTTCATTCCCTTCCTCCCTTTCTTTTTCATACCCTCCTTTTCATCCATCCATCCATCCATCCATTCATTCATTCATTTGGCATATATCTGTTGAGTGTATAATATATGTTGAGTTTAGTCTAACTGCTCACACCTGTGAGCAAAAGATATATCCTGACTCTGGTAAAGCTTACATTGCAATAAAATATATAAAGAAAGAAGCAAAATAAATGAATAAATAATACAGTAATCTAGAAAGTAAAAAATGGCAGTGGAATTAAATAATATATGCATCAATATTCTTTTTTTTGAAGACATAATTCATGGCTGTCAACGAGACTGGCTCCCCATGAAGGTGACTCTTCGTTTGGAGTGTGGTATTAGAACCAGTGTGCAGATATATCAGTCAGCTATTGCTGTGCAACAAGCAGACTTGCCCACACTCACTGGCTTACACTCTAGCCATTTATTGACCATTCATGAACATGTACATTGACTGAGGACCAAGTGGTTTAGGTGGATGCAAGTGTCAGGTTCTATTGTGCTTGGTCCATTTGGCTCTCATCCTCCTGAACAAGAGGTCTCCCTGAGGCATGTTCTCATCAAGTATTAATTCTTTGCCAGAGTCAGAGTCCACTAATATCTTATTAAGCAAAGGAAGTCACTTTTTGTCAACCAAAATTCTGAGGTGGAAATACTGCCTACCAGAGAGCTCTGACCAAAGTATAGATTTACAAATGATGGTAACCTGAGGCCAATAATTCACTCTATCATGGGAGGTGGGTTTAATTGTACCCCAGCACAAGGGGCTTGCATCTTGATGCAGGCAAAGGGAAAAGCATGCCAAGGACTTACAGTGTGCAGAAAGATGCATTGCCTGTTACAGATTCATAGCACAGGTGTTATTTCTGAAGTAATGCTGGGGAGCTGATGCATATCCATAAAGAAAAGCACTCGGAGGGTGGGCTGCTGAGGAACACATACCTGTGCATGCTCAATCTGTGGTCATATGTAAGGAGGAAATGTGGCATTTGGGGAAATGCTTAGCTCAAGATCATGTGTAGAAGATAGATGTGTTTATTACAAACTGAAGTGGGCACTCTCAAGAGTGAGAGGTGCAATGGTTAGAAACCATTGTGCCAACACACATGATTAAGCAGTCTCCATAACTGTTTTCTAAGCTTTATGGAATGTACAACTGATGAGGGAGAGACGGCCTGCTTTTGGTCCTGGCTAGCTTACACCCAAAATAATCACACAGGAATTGTATTAATTAAATTACTGCCTGGCCCATTATATCTAGCCTCTTCTTGGCCAACTCTCACATCATGATCTAACCCATTTCTAATAATCTGTGTTCACCACGAGGTCATGGCTTACCAGGAAAGATTTTAACCAGCGTCAGTCTCAGGCAGGAGCTTCATGGCATCTGCCACACTACCCTTCTTCCCAGCATGCAGTTCTGTCTCCCCACCTACATAAGTTTTGCCTTATCACCAGGTGCAAAGCAGTTTCTTTATTAACCAATGAAAGCAACACAAATACAAAAGGACCTCCTACACCATTTCCTCTTTTCTGTTTAAACAAAAAAGAAAGGCTTTCACTTTAACATAGTAAAATTACATATAACAAAACAGTTATCAAGCAAGAATTACAGTTACAATATTTAGATCTATTTTATCTTTTATCATAACAATAGAAAACTATAACTATAACTATCTATCTATTTTTTAACTCCATCAAAGACTTCAGAAGGATATAATATTACCTAAGTAAACAGGAAGTTCATCGTAAGCAATTCCAAAACTGTAGAAATGACAGAGACATCTCGCTGCCTGTACAGTCACCCAAAGTTCTTTTGTACTGTTGGGGCATCCATCTTCAGCCTACAGGCCCATAGTATTCAGCAGACATTTCCATGAAGCTGGAGAGTTTAGTCACTTTCTTCAGGATCCTGTAGAATGTCTCGCAGACTCTTTCATGAATCAGGAACCCCAAAGGATCATCTCACCTTTAGGCAAGTTCAGCAGTCATCTCTCTGTGGGTTCTTTGTGTCCAGATTATACAACAGTTCACGCAAGAGCAGTTTCTTGCCCAAATGGCTAACCAACTCCATAAGGAGCCTCTTCGATATCCATCTTCCCCTTGAAGTAGATTGGTGCTGTCAGGAGCAGACATGTCTCAATGTCATGAAAATCCCTAAGTTATTAAAACATTTTAAATGCCATATTCTGTAGTCTTTGAAAGATATGAAGAATGTCTGTCTGAATATATCTATGCACATCTAGAAAAGCTAACTAACATGACTACAAACTTGACTATTATAGATGATTATCCATTAACAACCTATATTCTCTAATAATACGTTACATTTTTAAATGAGCTACACAATCACAATACCTTAATCAGGATCAGAAATACATATACATATAACAAAATTGACCTTAAATTTATATTAATAAAGCAAAATCCATACCAATGCAAATTATTCATACAACTTCCTGAGAGGGTGTTTGTTGAAGGGAGCAGGTCCCCTAGTTCCATCCCAGCAGCCCAGCTAGTTTACACCGAAAATAATCACACAGAAACTGTATTAATTAAAACACTGCCTGGCCCATTATCTCTAGCCTCTTATTGGCTAACTCTCACATCTTGAGTTAACCCATTTCTAATAATCTGTATGTAACCATGAGGTCGTGGTTTACTGGGAAAGATTCGGCATGTCTGACCTGGCAGCTCCATGGTGGCTCTCTCTCTGTCCTTTCTTTCAGCATTCAGTTCTGCCTACCTAAGTGCTGCCCTATCAAAAGGCCAAGGCAGTTTCTTTATTCAACCAATAAAAGCAACACATAGACAGAAGAACCTCCTACACCAGGTGTTTTGGTTTTTTTTTTTTCCAGGTGATTAATAGGACCATTTGGATTAATTTTAAAATGGGAGGGACAGTTTTCTTTGTTTTTGTCAGAAAGTCTATGGGTAGTCAGAAATCTTATGGGTTTTTAAGGACTGTTTAGAATGTTGTGTCTCCATCCAGAGTCAGAGATATGACTCAGGTTCCATTCATTTTTTTAAAACTAATTAATTTATTTTTTTTAAAAAAATATCTTTTCTCATTTTATATACCAGAAAAATTTCAAGAGCCCAGACTTTGACTCAAGGCTCACAGGCTCAAACTAAAAACAACATGTACTGTTGGTGTGAAATGGGACATGAAGGCAGAAAAGAAAAGAATTGGGCCCATGCTCATATGTCTTCCTTTCCTCCACAGAGAACAATCAGACTGGTACTTTAATTTCCCCTAGACAGAGTGTGAATGAGCTACATCATGAGGAAGGGCTAGAACCAAGAGGAAAGAAGGAAAATTTCAGGTTAATAAAATAACTGGGGAGATGGCTCAGCAGGTAAAGGTGCTTAATGCCGACCCTGATAATCTGGGTTCAATGTTCAGATCCCCATGATAAAACAAAAGAGCCAAAACCTGCAACTGTCCTTTGACCTTCCCCTGTGTTCTATAGCTCATGCATGGGCACACATAAGTAAATAAAAAATACAATTTTTATTAAACAGAAAAAGAAAAGAAAGATAGCTGCAAAAAAAGAAAACAGCTTCTCCTAAAAAGTTCTATAAAGGGGAAGAGTATGGTCTTCTGATTTTATTTCCTTTTCCTGACCAGTTTGCTTCTCTGTGTTCGTCAAATAATACAAATGGTATTGAAGCATTGTCTGCAGTAGGAGAATCAACACTGCGGAGTGCAGGTCCTTGTCTGGCTGAGCTTCTCTTCTTTCTTGTGTATCTTGTGTCAGTGTGGTAAGGCGACCAGTTCAGTGCCATGCATTGTAATTTGCAAGCTTCGCTTTCTGTTGCTTTCCTGCAGATTATGTTACTCACAGACCCGGAGATTGAGAGCAGTTTATTGATCAGCTCGGATGAAGGGGCAACCTATCAAAAGTACCGGCTGAACTTTTACATCCAGAGTTTGCTTTTCCATCCGAAGCAGGAAGACTGGATCCTGGCATACAGTCAAGACCAAAAGGTGAGCACACTTACCATGCTTGACAGTGGTCACACTGGTTACGCATCTGGAACTATCATCTCACTGATCATTTCTTTTTCTTTTTCTATTCTGTGCAGTAGCCTGAACTTAGTGCATGAGAACATCTCATTGTCATAACTATGCAAATATATGAAAAAACATACAAAAGAAAGTTCAGATATCAAGTGAAATCTTGTAGAGGAACAGTGTATAGCTTGGGTGCCATGTTAGCCACCTTTCCATCAAATATCTGAACTAATTCACCTAAAATACGACAATATGCATTTTAGTTCATAGCACTGAAGATTCCAGTTCCTGGGTGAGTGATCTTCACTTTGGGTCTCTAGAAAGTCAGTCCATCACAGTAGGGGCATAGGCCAAACTCTGCTACTCCCTATCAATGAGGGCAAAAACGTAAGACTTGGGGTAGTCCAGAAGACCACAGATTCTTTGGGAAGTAAGGAACCTAAGGGCACCTTGGTGAACCTCACATACCAAAGTTCCACAACACCAAGAGAGAAAAGTTTTAGCATAACTTGGTCTACCTTCAGCACTGTAACAGATGCTGAAGGATTTAGGAGAGACCAGTTTTCATGTAATTTGAGGCTGTTTTGTGAGTGTAAATGGATGATCATTTTCTTAGTTCAAGACCTATTGCTTTCCTCAGAACCTCAAAGAGCAGCCACTTTACCAAGGTTTCAGAATACCAGGGGTGACTTTTAAAAAGTGAGAAAGATGTTCAGAGGTCAGTATCCTCTTAAGGCTCTTTATCTTACAGATTTCCTTCACTTGGTGGCAACATGGAAGAAGTCCACTTCTTCTAAATTATTAGATGAAGTTGTACTACACATGTGTTCAATTGCATGTGTGTGCCCCCTAAATATTGTACAACAACTTAGGTGTTCTCTATTATCTATTGTATGTAGGTACTATTTCAATACATGGTTTTTGTCTTTAAAATACTTAAACAGCAACATAGAGTGTAAGGCTACCAAACTGAAAAGTAAGATTGTAATGGAAAAGGTGATTGTTCATGTAGGTAAACATGAGAGGAACTTGAGGCATAAAAATTCAAATGAAAACAGGTGAGATACTGGCATTCTGTGAGTCTTTTGAGAGGCTTACATATTACATGGCTTACATATTACATGGCTTACATATTACATGTTTTTAAAGAAATGTTGGGTTTCCATTAGTTGGAGGAGATACTAAATATGTTGGCTAGATTTTTTTTGTCAACACAGGCTGGAGTCACCTAGGAAGAAGGAACCTTACTTGAGGGATTGTTAAGGTTATATTGGCCTGTATCTGTATCTGTGAGAGAGAGTTTTGATTGTTTATTGATGTGGGCATGCCAAATCCACCATGGACAGTGTCTTCTCTGAGAAGGGTGAGCCTGATCTCTATAAGATATTTAGCTAAGCATGAGCCAGTGAGTGAGCCAAAATGTAAGCCAGCAGGCATTGCTCCCTATAGATCCTACCTTGACTTCCTTCAAGGATGAATTGTGACCCTAAAATGTAAGCCAAATACATCCATTCTTCCCAAAGTCATATTTTTGATAGAAAAAAAAAACTGGAACACTGGGGTTTTCTTTGTTTGGGCTGGTCTCAATATGTTGGGTTCTCCCTAAAGGCAAAGAAAGGTTTTAAGCAATTTCCCAAGGTCTCTAGTGATGTGGGCATTGTGAAGCAAGCAAACTAGCATCACAGAATTGGAGTTTTATTCATACTGCCCTACTACCAAATAAAATTCACATTAAGCCTAAAAATAGGAAAGGTTTACCATTAGTGTTTTTTCTTCTTGAGTAGCCTGGATACACTTTTACACAACATTCAATTTTGCTCCTGGAGTTGAGACACCATGGGTTTGATGTAATTAACTTGTGAAGACTGAGCTGATGTATCTGTCATTTAATCTAATGTTATTGTATTTTATTCAGCTCTAAGTTAATTTTACACCACAATGCCTGAGGTATAGCGAAGGGCAGATTCACTTGGATAAGTGAAAATTAACACCTTTGCAATTATGCTAGAGGAGTTGCCCTGAAATGTAACCCTTGAAGACTCAGTACTTCATGCTTTCTATAATCACTGTGAACAAGTAGATAGCCCCGGAGGAATGAGGACATCTAGGCAGAGGTCCCAACTCAGCCACATATAGTGAGCAGTATTTGCTGCTATTTTGAAATAAAACATTTTCTTAAATATGTTTGTATAGCTAGTTATTTTTTTTTGCAGTTCTACTTTCCATGTCATGGAAAATATTATTAGACTCCTCATATTTTTTGGTTGAAGTGTTGACTTAAAGAAAATGACATCAAGCTTTAATTCATACAGACTTAGAAGATTTATAGATATGACTTAATCTAACATTCTCTAAAAAGTCAGGGAACCTACCGATACACAACCACAGTGGCTACAAACATTATATGAACGTAATAACCAAAGTTCAGATGATAATGTTTAGTGACCTTTTGGCTATAACCTCTAGAGGCCATAAGAAATTACTCCTGTAGAGCAAAAATATGACAGACCTGTTGATAAGGAGCACAATTTTTCTTCTTAAACAGAAGAAGAAGAATCTCATAAATAAATAATTATATAAAGTTGGAAATGTAGTATTTACAGAGTGGAATTTTCATCAATAATAGAACGTTGGCAAAGCTCACTGTAATACCTAGACTTGATCCTAGTTTTCGTGGTTTGGACTAATGGCAAATGTGGCTGTTGTCTTCCTAGTTTAAAGCCTTTGAAAAGTCGGATCAGGGCCAATATGTTCTGAACCATAGATTCTAGGGTTAAACAGTAGAAATGTAAGGATGAGTTAAGGTTATGTGAAGGTCTAGACCAAAGGTTTATGAGGACAGGCTTGATGAATCCTTTGCTTTTAGAGTTTAAAGAATCCTGATCAATCTTTATTCTATATAATGTGAGAAATTCAAAATCAGATAATTCAACAAATGGTATCATAGGAAAAATTCAGTTGATTTCATGTGTGGATGTTGTAGGAACAATAGAAAAAAACCTTTGTGTGAAATTTGGTGGGACTCTCACTTTTGATGGTGATATTTTGAAGTGAACATATGAACAGAAATAGTCTTTCTACTTTTGTCTCTGGTTTTGCAAGAGAAAATTAAGGATAAATCAGTTATGTTGTGGGACTAGACAATCTGCTGATGTGTGTAGAGAATTGGAAAGATGTCAGTGTCTCAGGACTTACATCAAGGTGTTGAGGAGCATGGCGTTATCTGGATGGGAAGTGGTCTGGCATCATCCAGAAAGTCAATGATACTCTTGGGAGTTAAGTGGAGAGGGCCTGTGGCCCACCAGGTGGGGTCAGCAATGCTGGTATCAGAGTTCTGGCAAACATTTACAAACCATGGAAATGTTAGAACTTATAAGACGCAGCTCTGGGTACCGAGGAGATTTCAGTGTTGGCTTTGGTTGGCCAGCATCTGTGAATTTTAGGGAAGAGGAACATTTGTTCTTGTGTATAAGTATTGTTCATCAGTTTTCCTCTGTGACAGCTGCTAGTGCTGCTGTTGCCAAGCTCTCAGCTAAGATCTTAGCCCCAGAGCAAGCTTTCCATCTGCTGGATGCAGTTTCATGTCAAACTCAAGCAAACATAAAGGAACCCAGTCTTATAACACACCGTGGTGAGGGGCTAGCACGCACACAGCTTGTTTAAGAGCAGCATCCTTGCCCCTCCCTTTTCCCTTACTTCCTGTCTTCTTTGTACTTTGGGACATACTTTTCTTCTAAATGTACAGGGATTTTGTTTTTCTCATTTCTATGACATTGATTGTTTTCTGTTCTTCAAGAAATGAGACTTTTAAGATCCCGAGAAGAGGATTTGGAGTTGTGGTCTGAAGAATGCCCAAGAGGTCTGAGATGCCTTTTTGTGCATCATCCTGAGGACACACACACCGTGTGGAGGCTTTTGATGTGAGAGTTAGATGGCATTCAAAGACTTCTGTTGACCATATTGTTATTTTCTTTCGGGAACATAGTAGAGATTTACTGGCCATCAGTTCAATGGAAATTTTAAACAAATAGCTGATATTTAACCTTGGAGCAATTTTTATGCCCAAATGTCCTCCTCAGAATTAAGAGGATTATGCTGTTCTCATAGCTTAGGATATTTCTTTTTCTTACATGGTAAAATCTATTGAGGATATCCAATATCTGGGGGCTGTGTAGTAGATGTTTTCAAAAATAAACTGATTGGATAAAAAGAAAATTATGACTGTGAATTGGATTTTATAAGGATTTTCCTATACAAATACAGAGGACCAGAAGTCTTAAGATCTGCTATTTGTGAGCTGGAACACCAAAAAGCCAGTGGTATGAAACTGGGTGAGGGTGAGTATTAAAGAGTGTCCATGGTGTCGAGCCTATTCCAACTGCAGTGGCTTGAGAGCTGGGGGGACTGGTATCTTGGAACCCTAGGAGTTAAGATATTTCATCTCAAATGAGAGCAAGAGCAAATTCAAACTCCAGCACCCTCAAATGATGAGATCATCTATATCCCCACTGGGGAAGGCAAGTTTCAAACAGAAGATTTTAGGCTGAAAGTCTGGTCTCTAGCAGAACCCCAAAGTTAGACTCACTCTTTGGTTCCCAATACACCAATTTAAGAGAAAGATAACATGGAAAGCAGAGTAGAGCTGAGGATTTATTCAACAAGACCAAATTGCTGAGGATGTTGGAGGAAGCTGCTTGTTGGTTCCAGGCCACTCAGCCCCAAAATAAACACACAGAAACTGTATTATTCAAATTACTGCTTGGCCCATTAGCTTTAGCTTCTTATTGGCTAACTCTTATATATTAATTTAACCCATCTATAGTAATCTGTATATTGCCTCGTGGCTTACCCGATAAAGTTCTGTCTGTCTGTCTCTGGCTGGGCTACATGGCTTCTCTCTAACTCCTCCCTCTTTCTCCCAGCATTCTGTTTAGTTTTCCCCACCTACCTCTATTTCCTGTGCAAGCCTAAGACAGTTTCTTTATTAACCAATGGTATTGACAGCAAATAGAAGGGAATCCCACATCACCTCCCCTTTTCTATTTAAATGAAAAGGAAGGTTTTAACTTTAACATAGTAAAATTACATATAGCAAAACAGTTATCAAGCAAGAAGTACAGTTACAATATTTATATCTACTTTATCTTTTATCATAACTAAGGAAAACTATAACTATAAATTCTTCAACTCCATCAAAGAGTCCAGAAAGATATAATACTACCTAAGTAAACAGGAAGTGCATTATAAGCAACTTCCAAAACTCTAGAATTGACAGAGATGTCTCGCTAGCTGGACAGTCACCAAAGTTCTGTGTGGTTGGGCATCCATTTTCAGCCTACAGGCCCATAGCATCCAGTAGACTTTTCCATGAAGCAGGAAATTTCAAAGACAGGTCTGCCTACATTGGCAGTTTGTCAGTCATTTTCTTCTGTGTCCCACAGAAAGTCTGGCAGACTTGCTTTGTTCTTTCATGAAGCAGGAACCCCAAGTTCAGCAGTCATTTCTCTGTGGATCCTGCATGTCCAGTTCATCAATCACTCCAGGCAAGAGCAGTTTCTAGCCCAAATGGCTAACCAACTCCATAAGGACTCTCTTCAATGCCCATCTTCTTCTTGAAGTAGATTGGTACTGCCAGGAACAGATGTGTCTCATTGTCATGATAAGTCCTAAATTCTTTAAACATTTTAAATGCCATATTCTGTAGTCTTTGAAAGCTTTGAAGAATGCCTATCTATGTGAAATACATCTCTGTACATTTAGAAAATCTGAGTAACATGACTACAAGCTTGACTGTTATAGATGAGTCTCTATTAACCTATATCATACTTTTAAATGAGCTTCACAAACACAATACCTTAATCAAGATCAGAAATACATATACACAGTATAACAAAATTGACCTAAAATTTGTATCAATAAGCCAAGATCCACACCAATGCCAAGTATTCATCTCTATATTATATCTCCCTTTAAATGTAAACAAAATTTATAAACAATATTTGGAAATATGGGCATAGTTATTCTCCAAACTGCTTCCTGCTGTTTATTTGCCAAAGTAATTTTTTGAGGGGTGTTCAAGGCGACCTTTCAGATAGTCTTGGTCCATCAAACCACATTAGCCTGGAATGAATCCACAGGTTCTCATCCTCTGTCAAAAGCAGAACCTCTTTTCCAAAGCAAAAAATCCTTAGATCCATATTTTGAAGACAAAATACCTTTAGAGTATATATGCTGGTTTAGTTTAACAGTCTGTACAATGAAATGGCTCTCTATACTTAGTTCATTCACAGTCAAAAAATTCGAAGAAAACCCAATAGTATACAGAATCCAGACTCTCTTTGCATATTCCATCCTTATGTAGTTTATTTCTCTTTTTTCTCCCTTTAACCTATGACTTTCTGTACTCTGTCTTTTTAAAGACTGTACCTTTTTTAAAAAAAAAATACCATTTACTTCTTTTTATAACTGTCTATATTCTTTTTTTCTCTCTCCCAAGCCTATGTACATTTATTCAACACTGTGGCCCATTTAGAGGTCTTTTATGTCTGACTCTGTCCTATTATGTATCTGTAATTCTTTACTCACCAGGACGGCTTCTTAAAATCCTAAGCGCTTCTTAAAAACTTAAGCTGCAGCATTACTAGGGTATATATGGTACCTCTGCTTGCTCTGCACAGTCCAACATGGTAGAAGTCCTTCCTCCTCTGCAAGCCATTCACATTACCCCAGTTTTAAGCACACAGCAGGTCTATGTTGCCATTAAGCAAGTTGTAGTACACTGCTCATAAACCCCATTTAAATGCTCAGCCTCTTGAAAGAGCACAACCCAGAAAGCTGGCAGTTTCAAAACAGCACACACAAACTATATTAACTATATTATTCAAATCACTGCTTGGCCCATTAACTCTAGCTTCTTATTGGCTAACTCTTATATATTAATTTAACTCATTTCTAGTAATCTGTGTATCGCCACATGGCTGTGGCTTACCAGATAAAGTTCTGTTTGTCTGTCTCCAGCAGGGCTACGTGTTTTCTCTGTAACTCCTCCTTTCTCCCAGCATTCTGTTTAGTTTTCCCCACCTATCTCTATTTCCTGTGTTCACAACATACAGAGAGGAATCCCACATCATGAGGGAACCAAATAAATAGGAGTCCAGTGACCCTGAATTCATATTTGGCTACTGATATTGACTTTGGTTTGACACAGGAGAAGATTTAGGGCAAGAGGTAAGAGATATTCAGATTTAAGCATAGTCATGGTGTGCACCATTTGATCACTAACTCAGTTCTGATTCAGCAAGATAGTCACAAAAAGCCCTAATTATTGTTGTCACAAGAGATCACTATGGCTCTCAGGATGTCATTTCTGATCTGTGTTCTAACCTTATCATAATGGATAATAAATGCCAGAGAGGAAGCTGTCTATCCCTCCGCATTCTACTGTTCCCAGAATCCAAAGTGACTGAAGGTTTTAGGGTGGTGACTTACCTGCACCTGTACCTTCATCCTTGAAGGAACGTAAGATAATTAGAGAACCACTCCTTGAGGGATTAACATGCCTACGTGCAAAGTTAACAGGTTATCCACGCTAGAAGAGAGACACAAAATGAAGGCAAAGATGTCAGCATAATCTTGTTTTGGTTAGTCTATAGGACAAAGTGAAAAATCAATGTTTTGTTTTTAATTGTACTAAATTTATTTACTTATTTATGTATGTGTGTGTGTGTATGTGTGTACCTGTGTGTATGTGTGTACCTGTGTGTATGTGTTTGTGTGCTGCTGTTTTTATCTATGTACATGCTGTGGCAAGTACGTGGAGGTCAGAGGACAAATTGTGGGTTTTGCTTCTCTTCTTTTCCAAAATTGAACTTGGGTGATATGGTTTGGCAATAAGCATTGACCTTTACCTCCTAAGCTACTCAGTACTTTATTTTATTTATTTTTATTGATGCTTTTTAATAGCATAGGCTTCCAAGTACCTCTTTGAGATCTTCCCAGACCACTGCTTCTAATGCTAATATGTTCTAAAAACACTGAAATGGTTGTATCCACAGATAATGTTTCCCAACTATCTCATCCCTTAGCCCAGAATGGTTGGCACATCAAGTTAATATGCTTGCCTGGATAATGCTCTACTGAATGGACGTGCACCATTCTATGCATCCTACAAATGACTGACAAGGAGAAAAGATGCAAATTAAAAATGTGAAGGAAGTAGTCTGAATTCTTAGAAAGAATTCATGTTGAAACAGGACAAGATTCCCCAATTTCTCAATGGTCTATGAGATCCTTTGGAAACCCTGTGGTTTCTAAAACAGCATCAAGTTTTAGTCATCAGAGCCCTACCCCCTAGATATCTTATGGCACTGAGTCACTGTGGACAACATGGAGAAGCCCATTGTATTTACTATAGGGACTTGAGAATGCTGCTCTTTTCTGTACCATTTGTTTATTTCTGAAGCTTAAGCAGAAAGGACATTTTATCTACATTTTTGTGTGTGAGAACAGGACAGACAGGAGAATGGGCATGCATTCCCTTATTTTAATCTCTGTTTCCCCCCACTTTCTTTCCTAAATACAGGAAACCTCCCAAGGAAGCCTTGGCAGCAGGCTGAGGCTGCCAGATTACATCTTTATTTTAATTTGGCAATAAACTAGTGTACAAACTGTGCTATAAAACATAGCCTCCAACAGCATCTCTCAGTCTGTCTTAAACACCTCACTAAACATGATGTGTTGGGAAACATTCGAAATGAGAGAAAACAAAGAACAGATGTGACTGTAAGAAAAAAAGAGAAAGAAGCAGGAGCAAAGCAGGGGAATGTGCACGCACCTCAGCCAGGAGCAGCAAGCCTGTCTGTGAGGGCTTCTGTTGGAAGAGCGATTTGCTAAAGGGACAATGCCCCACTATAGTCCTGCAGAGTCAACATGAATGCTGCCAGGGCTAAATAGCTTCGGTGGAGACTCCTGCCTTCTTCACCTGTCTGGCAAGGCCTCCCTCCTCAGGCAATTGCAGACAAGGGCCTCCTGCCACTGACCGTCATTCAGTTCAAGCAGCTTCCTGGCTATCCCTTTGCTGTACACATCCAAAACCACCTAAGCCATGGACTGTCTTCCTACTTAGACAAGTAGTGAAACTGAAGAGGACAGTGGCTGGGCAGTGTGCATGTGGGGAGCAGGTGGGAGCATGCAGCATGCAGCTTCAGCCTCTGTCTTGTTTCACGGGATGACAGGGCCAGTGTCCCGACCTCTTGGCTATTTAGCAGAAGTAATCAGGCTTCATTTGTCATTTTAAATATATATTTTAAAATGTACATGTGTTTATAACTTACTCAGAAAATTTTAAAATGCATGTTATGGTTGATAAAGAAACCCCATCAACTACCCTGAATTGGTCCCCAAGTCATTTTTTTAATCTTCTTTTTCCTTTTCTTTTTCTCATTTTCTTTTATTTCTGTAAAATTTAATCAGAAGATGTTAATTTGTTTTATGGTTTTTAAACATTAGAGTTGAAAAGGGAATCACTTGGGAAGGTGGGGTAATGGGAGGGTTGAGACAAGAGGGAGTAACAGTGAAGCAGATCTGATCAAAGTCTTGTCTATGCATTTATGAAAATGTCATAATGAAACTGATTATTTTGTACAATTAATACATGCTTATACAAGCAAATTCAAATGACTGATCTGTACTGTACCTGAAAGACAAAGCCTTTAAGGCAGTTTTGTAGTACATAATTTATTTTGTTCATAAGTTTATATTGTACCATTTTTGCCTTTATGAATGTTAAGTTTAATATATAAAATAATGCATTGCATAGCTGCATTGTCAGACCAAGGTGTCCTTATACTTTGCTCTCAGGTACATGCCCGCCCCATTGCCTTTCCAAGATCCCCTCCCTCACTGCCTGATTCTCGTTCTTACCCAGTCAGTCCTGTCTTCTGTCCTCTTACAACATGTTTCCCTTATGAAAAGGACCAGCCACTCCTTATATCGGATTTAGTTCCTTCCCTAAGCTGCAAAGACAGCATACAGCATCCTCAAGGTGGGATGTGACAAGAAGATGAGCTTCTTTTGTTTGTTTGTTTTACACACCAATCTGAGCTCCCCCTCTCCCCCTCCCTCCTCTCCTCCTGCCCCCCCAGCTCCCCCCACCCCACCCTTCATCTGATCCTCAGAGAGGGTAAGGCCTCCCCTAGGGATTCAAATAAGTCTGGCCCTTCTCACTGAGGCAGAACCAAGCCCTGTCCCCCTCCTTCCTCCCTGCCCCCTCCCCATCCCACCCCACACCTAAGCTGAGCAAGGTATCTCTTCATAGAGAATTGATTCCAAAACATCAATTTACGCATCAGGGTTGGATCCTGGTCCCACTGCCAGAGGCTCCACATACTGCCCATGCCACACCATTGTCACCTGCATTCAGGAGGCGTAGTTCAGTCCTGTGCAGCTTTCTTAGTTGTCAGTCTGGAGTCAGTGAGCTCCCACTAGCTGGTGTCAGCTGATTTTGTGGGTATCCCCGTCATGGTCTAGACCCCTTTGTTCATATTATCCTTCTTCCCTTTATTTGATTGTACTCCAGAAGCTTGGCCCAGTGGTTAGCATGGCCTCATATCTTCTCTAGTACTTTCACTAAATGTAAGGTACTCCCTTTGTTCTGTAAAGTGCTGTTGGATCTCTTAACCACCTTCCCCTGTTGCAAGAGTCTGATGTTACTAAAGGATATTTCACCTGAAATACATCTTAGGGCATCTCCCTACAGAGCCTAGAAAGAGCCTTCATTATTTGCGACTCCCTAGTTCCTGCTTGCCTTGTGACCTTTCCTGGTTTGAGTGAGCGACCTTGGAATACTCAGCCCTAAGTGAAATGTCTCCAGCAATATGCCCCCCCCCCAAAGAGCTCAGGAAACCCCATAGAAGAGGGGGTGGAAAAGGCTTAAGAGCCAGAGGGGAGGGAGGATACAAAGGAAAACAAAAGCCTCTACATCAACATGCAAAAAGCTCATATGACCTCACAGAAACTGAATCAACATGCAAAGGGACCACACAGGTCCACACCAGATCATCTGCATATTATTATGGCTTCCAGTTTTCAGTGTTTTTATGGGATTCCAGAGTGTGAGAACCATTGGGTCTCTGATTCTTATGCCTTCTTTTCGGCTCTTTTTCTTCTGTTAGTTTGCCTTGTCTAACTTGATTGTGATAGTTTTTGTTTAATCTTATATTTTATGTGTTTTTTTCCTTAAGTGTCCTTAAGTGAATGCATGAATGTATAAAAGCCTAGCCAAGGTAAAGGTTAACTACTGAGCTGTCACACCCTCTGGGAGAGGGAAAATCAGTTTCCTTCCATGGAGTGACATTGGGTCTATCAACCACTCCAGGACAGGCCTCATGATCAACAGTAATTGACCAAGATATAATAGATTCCACATTTTTTTTCATGTATGCTTTTATTGGGTTACAGTTTGTTGTTTTTTGTTTTCGTTTTTCTTTTGGAGAGTGGTTTTATTTTGCTTTCTTAGTTTTGTTGTTGTATTGGAATTTGTTTATTTTTTGAGATAGAACTTAAAGTTGAATAGGTGTGGGGGAGAGGATCTGAAACAACTTAGGGCAAGAGAAGAATATGATCAAACTAGATTTAAATTTATAATTTGTTCTCTCTCTTTCTCTGTCTCTCTCTCTCTCATACACATACTCACATAAATGCACACATATATTTTGAAACCCAGGTTCTACCTCTGAAGGACACCCTGAAACATTTGTTTATCTGAGTATGGTTTATGTCAGATAACATCATGATTTTCTTTCTTTCTTTTTTAAAATGAACTCTTTCTTTCTTCCTTCCTTCCTTCTTTCTTCCTTTCTTTCCTTCCTTCTTCCTGGATGCAGTTTCCCCTCCTCCCAGTCTCTCCAGTCCACACCTCCCACTCTGTTCCCACCCCTCAATCCAATCCTCCTCTGTTTCTGTTTAGGAAAGGGCAGTTTTCCCATGAGTATCAACAAAACATGGCATATCAAGTAAGACTAAGTACCTCCATACACATTAAGCCTGAGCAAGACAACCCAGTATGAGGAGTAGGGTCCAAAAAGTCAATAAAAGAGTCAGAGGTAACCCCTGTTCTCCCATTAGGAGTCCCACAAGAGGACCAAGCTACACAACTGTAACATATGTGTACAGTACCTAGGTCAGTCCCATTCAGGCTCCCTGGTTGTTGGTTCAGTCTCTGTGAACCCCTATGGGCCCATGTTAGTTGATTCTGTGAGTTTTCTTGTTGTGTCCTTGACCCCTCTGGCTTCTACAATCCTTTCTTCTTCTCTTTGGTTTCGATTTCCATAACTCTGCCTAATGTTTGGCTGTGTGTCTGCATCTGTTTCTATCAGTTTCTGGATCAAGTTTCTCTGATGACAACTGAGCTGGGCACCAATTTGGTCCCAGGAGATGGCTAGTTCAGGCTACACATCCACTATTGCTAGGAGTCTTAGCTGGGGTCATCCTTGTAGATTCTTGGAGATTACTTTGGGCCAGTTTTATACCTGAGCTTGAAATGCTCCCCCCCCACTTCCCAGTAGTCTCCTTGAGTACTCTCCCACCTGCCTTCCCCAACCTAATTGCTCATGTTTCTATCCCCACATACCCTCAGTATACTCAGGAAATCTCTTCTATTTCCCCTTCCCAGGGAGACCTGGGTGTTCCCCCATGAACCCTTCTTGTTACCTGGTGTCTCTGGGTCTGTGGATTATAACATAGTTATCCTTTAGTTTACAGCTAATATACACTTTTTATTTGTATCCATTTTCCTGTAAACGTCATGATTTCTGCATCACCTGTTTTGAAGATATAACACCCAGAAATCCACATAATAACATGTAGGGAGCCCGCTTCATTCCTAGCCCCTTACGGGTACTGAAGGATCACAGTTAAGACCTAGGTGAAAGCAGAGCTAGAGATCTGTAACTGGAATGAGCCCCAGACAGGACCTACCACAGACTAACCTCTTTCCAGTGTGTGAGGCGCGAACAGTTCTCCTTGGTGAGCGCCTCTTCAGTCATACAGTAAAAGCAACCATGCAACTCGAATGACTAGAACCCAGATGAAGCAGGACAAGGTGCTTGGGAAATATTATTGATTATAATGGCATTGAACCATTAAATCTCAAAGTATTGATATTCACAGTAATTCTACTTCTTTTTGAATAGGATGGGCAGCCTCTTAATGTCAAAACCGTGAGCTGAAGATAGAAGACCAATGGGGCTCGAACTGAATAACAAGTTTTCCAATGATTTCTGTATAAGCACTAACAAAATTGGTATTTACCTAAGGCCAGCGCATTTGCTGGAGGTGCTGCTTTAAGTAAAAAGACACTTGCTTATTTCTACGCAGTAAGTTGTTTCTGCTATACCATGCTGATTTGGCAGGACTTCCATGTGCTTGAAATTTCCCAGTGAGAGACCTGATTCCTAATCTCATGCATATGTAAATAATTTAAGTATCCAAGCTAAAAACTGGCAATTAGAGTGGAAACCAAGGAGCTCAGTAAATGTCAACCCTGATCCTTGTTTATAAAACAAATTCTCAAGCTGAAATGCCATCATATGCAAACAGGGATGGCCTGTGTTCAATGAGGGTGCCTTGTTAAGCAGGTTATATCATCATTGGCAATTGCTACCCAGAACAGTTTGATCTATCTGTTCCTGAGGATTTGAAAGAAATTGACCACAGGAAGAAAGATAAATGGAAATTTCAAAACAGTTTATGGGAATTAATACTTGAATAGACAGCACCATCCTATTTAGTGGCTTAGAGTGGCTACATGGAAATAAAATAGATATGTTTGTAAACTTTTAAGTCAGTTCTTATTTATCCTATGCAACGCTTACTTGTCTATAAGAACCCTGTTGCACAAATTCTATTTCTCTGTCTCTGTCTGTCTCTCTGTCTCTCTTTCTCTCTGTATGTTTAAAGTACTTTTATATCTCAGTGCATAGCAAATATCTCCAAATCAAAATAACTTATGGCCACACCTTTCCTTCCTTGGCAACCCTATTTTCCCATGTCTAATCCCCGGTCCTCAGAGTGTCAATTCCAAGGAAGGGAGCTTTGACAGATGTCAGTGACAGCCCAGGAATAACCAGTGACAGGTTTGATAAATCCTGTCACAGGGGAGATTGATGGAGCCTGCAGCATGTGTCATCATTTCCCCTTACTCTTCATCAAAGCCTCCTGCCTACTCGGCCTCGGTGCTCCAGCCCTCTAACTTTGCTGGTATTTGGATCCATTCACCATTAGCGCCCCGCGAGTTGTTAAATGGTGGTGTCTACTTGTCAGACTCCATCAGTTCCATCTCATTCTAATGTGTGCAAATGGTAACAACGGACCCCTTGATGGTGACCAGAGAGCACAAATATTATTCTTAATTTTGTTGCTCTTTTTATTTTCCCACCATGACCCATTCTCCTGAAGCTCCCCTTCCCACAACATCCTCAATGCTTAGTAACATTAATCACCCTCCGAAGTCCACATTTAAGGACTTTATAAATTAATTTTTTCCTTCTTAAATAAGCTACCCTAGCACTCTAAACAAATATGTAATACATAGTTTGTGGTGACCCAGATAATATAGTCTATTTTTGGGAAACATCTGCTTAGGTAGGATTGTGAGGGGTTTTGGGGTGGCAGTTGAGGTTCTGTCCCTGGAGATATGCAGTATCACCCAGATAAGGTTATGTTTCCCCAGTCTCAGTGATGCTTTGTGGATAGAATTTATGCACAGTAGGGTTTAGTTTCCTCTTAGGTTGAGTTCAGAAACTTTTGTCACCATGGAAAACCATATCATCGTTACTTACCTCTGAAATCTATTTCTATAGATGGACTCCTTTCGCTCTTGTTAAATCTGGTAGGAAAGGGGAGCTTGATATTTGTAACACCTCCAGTCTGGCATCAAGAATTTATTTTAAGCCCTTGAGGTGCCATCTCCTTCTTGCTGAAGAACAGCAAGAATTGGAGAGCCAAGAGGTGGATGAATGCTTTGTCCCAAGGCCACCCCCAGGGCAGTTTTTGGATGAGGCAAAATAAATAGACCTGGCAGGCTTAGCTTTTAGGCTTCTCAAGAAGTGCAATTTGCAGGCCCCCTACCTCCAAAACGTCAAGGGCACAGTACAAAAGCGAAGTAAGGAATCATGAGTCCCTGAAAAGAGGCCACTGCAGGAAGCATGCCACCTACTTAAGCCCCATGAAGAGCTGTGTGGGAGAAGCCCAAGAAACTGTTGGCTGACTGTGGAAGTCGGTCTAAGAGGCTTCTGGAGAAAGGCATCTAAACACCATCAGCCAAAGTCTTAAATTGTGTTATCTCAACTCTTGGCTTCCCTGTGATTGTCTCTGCACTACTATCTATGGAAGTGGCCTCCTCCCATCACTTTTCTAGTGGCAAAGGACAATCGCAAGTGTGCACTTGTCTATTCCTCTAAAAGGGAAGATAGCCTCATCTGATTTTAGAATACCGAAAGACATTCCCGGGCAGTGATAGTTGCAAACATTTGTGCAAGAAAGATGAATTTCCCTCCTACCAAATGAGAGGAATCCCTCGATTTTGATTGAACCAATGTGTAAAAGGAGAAATGACTTTAGAAAGTGGCCGCCTTTATCCTCTTCTCTGGCCACATTTTTGGGGTATCTTAGGAAGCCATTGAAAAGCCAGTGCATCTCATTCCTTCTCATGGTCACGCTCTTGTGTCCTCCTGCGGCAGTCTGCTCTGTCACACTTGTCCATCATCCAACTTACAGCTCCTGGAGCTTGCAAGTGATGACTCCATCTACACCTGAGAGTTGGATAGAGATCAAAGAAAACTAACCCTTGGTCCTACTGCCTTGCGTTTTTATCATCACCTTTCCCACAACAGACAAAAGCAGACGTGAAAACAAGCCAATGTGAGAATTCTGCCCACCTTAAACCCCAGAAGAGAGATGTGGCAGGAAAGAGAAGTGTTGACAGTCGCAGAACTGCTGACAATAAACCTTGAACATGGAGGAATGATGGGCTTTTGATCATTAGGTTGTATTTGCTAAAGCAGGGAAGTGATCTCAGCTACTGTACAGTGATTTTAGTAAAGAAAGGTTTTCTGCCTCACATTCCTAGTTAATCAGACTCTCTCCCTACCGCTGATTAGGCATTTCTGCTACTTCTACTTTCCCCAGATTTTATTTCAAACAATGTTAGTAGAATCAAATCAAAGACTACATAAGCATTATTTCTGAGCCCAGGGCAGTAAGTGAGTAGATGCTCATCAACGCTGCCCTCCTAAAAGTAGCTCAAATGTTCTTCCTTTCTCTTCCAAATCCCCCCTCCCTCTCTTTCCTGGAAGGTTGGCATTGTTAGAGAAAGCAGCTGCTGTTTTCTTGCGTGTGACACATAGTAATGACACTTCTCAGTTCTGTGTTCTGACACTCAAAGAAACCTTGGAGCTGGAGACAGGCTGGGAGGGAAATAAATCTTTTTTAGGTGCTGCCAACACTATGAATTTTATTAAGGTGCACTGCCTTTTTCTTCAGGAAAAGCCATTGCACTGCAGTGGAGCCCAAGTCAGGGCTCTTCTCTTTGCTCAGGACTTTGCTGTCAGACTCAGCAGGTTTAATTAATATATTGACATAAATGGCTGAGAGTTGTTGTTTTTATCCTTTCTTGCTGTAACACCATGCTGGACAATTAACTTCCCAGGGAGAAAATGTTTGAAGAATATTCACACTATAAAAGGCAGCTTTGTCCAGGCATAAACTTGCAAGGACCCACATGTAAATACTTAAGACTTCCAAATTTGTTGATAGAGATTTTTCCTTGAGGATACTGACCTTGAGTTGTATATCTGTGGAACCAAAACATATTGCCCCATATAAATTACCATTGTTCAAGCATTGAAATCTGAGCTTTTTATCATGCATATTCACGATAAGGGGGACACTGCTATAAAACATCAGTACTTTTACCTTGACTATCTACTAAGTTCTAGGTACCTGTGAAAGCAGAAATGTGGAATAGGTGATCTTTGAGACGTTTTCTGTCTCTTTAAGAAGTTGGAGAACATTCCCAGATATTTAAAAGTGATTTTATTTACCTAGGAATTCCACTTTTCACTGTTATGAGGCTACTGAAAGGTCATGGAAGAATACTGAAACAGTTAAATACTGATATGTGACCAGTAGTTGGAAAGTATGTGTTGTTAGACTGCAGATCTTTGGAGAATGATCGTTGGTGTGTAGGGGAAAACTTACAGAGAAGGTGATTTGTGGGGTGAGCATTAGAGGAAGATCAACAGTGAAGAACAGAAGTCCTTAGGCAGACTTTGGCACAATAGTAGTGTTAGTGAAGACATAACAGGAGCAATGTGGCCAGATGTGTGGGGAAGGGGGGAAGGCCCATCCCCTAAGACCAAAGGGTGAAGGGTGGCTCCCCAAAACAGAACCATGAAGGATGCCGCTGAGCTGCATAAAACAGACATGGATGATTGGATTGCTGTGTATGCTCGATGTTTCTGGGCCCTCTAAATGCTCACAGATAACAAAACAGCCATTTGCCAACACATGCCGACATGGGGAAAAATAACCAACTGTTCCATCGGCTGAGTCCAGGTTCAGTGGGTGAAGTTTGAAAGGTGGAGACAAAAAGCAAACATAGATGGCAGCACCCAACAATTTTTCAGAGTTGAGTTCTCTTTAGGAATGTGGCGGCAGTGCCTGGTGTCTTATATGGACCTTCAGAGGGTCTTGGAGAACTTGTGTGATTCCAGATTTCATGTACAGAATTATTACTTTAAGCAGTCTTGGTTCTTCTACATTTCCATACTGAAATAGAAATATTAATGTATATTTACATATAGACCACATGGCATGAATTATGTCCACTTTAATCTCAGAGAGCGAGAGAAAGAAAGAGAAAGAGATTGGGGACTTGCTACTGTTATACTCTGTATCAAAATACACGATGTTTGGAACATGATTGGAATAAGAACTGAGCTGTGCTTTTCCAGGCACTTTGGGTTCAGCGTCTAGAAAGAGTAAGTTGTCCTTTCCTTCCTTGCTTCTGTGAAGGAAGCTGTGCTTCCTTCTTGCTTTGGCATTCTGAAAATGGATCTAGCATGGATGATGACTCAATGTGAAAACCATTTGCCATCCAAGCATGAAGACTTGAGTTCAGATACATAGAAAGTTAGGCTCGGCAGCATAGAGCTGTAAAATCCTAGCTTTCCAATGGAGAGCTGAAGAGCTGAACAGAGGATCCCACCGCAGCATCCAGCCCAGGTAGCTTGACATGGAAAGTGTGAAAAAGAGACCTCATTTGAAACAAGGTGAAAGGAAAGGACTGATACTCAGAGCTTCCCTCTGACCTTCATGGAAGCACTGTGGCACATGCATGCCTATCATCAATCACACACACAAACATTTGCACAACCATACACAGAAGAGTTCGTGTCTCTGTGTGTGTGTGTGTAGCATGAAGCCCCCCCAAGAACCCTATTTTCTGCCTTGCATGGCTGAAAACATTGCTCACCACTATAGTAAAATACCAGAGTTAATCAATTTATTAAGAGAAAGGATCCTTAGACTCATAGATTTCAGCCAACTGTGATTCAGCATAACATGGGAAGCTGAGCACCACTGCTAACTTTATGGACTGACAGCAAAAAGAGAAAGAAGAAGACACTATGGTGTCACAGTGACATTTAGGATATGCCACCAGTGATTAATGGTCTCCCTACAATACTCCCCATACGAAGACTCCACTGTCTCCCACTGGTGTCACTGAGGGTCCCTACCTTTTACATGTGAGCCTATTAGGGACACTCAACATTCCAACTTTGTCAAGGAATGGTAAAGGTGTAGTTACAAAAGAAGACTTTGAAATAAAATGTCATAGTCTCCTTTGTTGGCAGATCAAATACTATACAGTGGAACCAATGAGTGTCCTGCTTTAACAGCCAGGCATCTCATCCTTTCTGGATTACAGGAAATTGGCCAAATAAGCAGGTTCTTCCAAGGGCCAGTATATACTCAATTGAAGTAAGTTGTTCTTTGGGCATGCTTGGTGCATCAACAGCTTGGTGAGTCACATGGTGATTCATTTGACCTTTTGTTGTTGTTGTACAGTCTGTGTGGCAGAAAAGAGAAGAGGAGGCAGGTAATGCCTCTACTCGGGTACAATGACTCACCATCTGCTCAGTGTGGGAGGTGGCAAATGCAGAGATAAGATGTTGAGGTCAGGTGTATCATATACCAGGCACAAGCCAGAAAAGAAACGTCCCACATGTTGCTTTCCTAATCAGTGGTTGACCACTCTGGACACCAGGTACCTAGAGAGAAAAATATTCTTCAATCTTCCATAAGAGGACACTTGGGTACACAGGGTCCTGGGGTGACATGGAGATTGTCAGAGCGGAAATGAGAAGTAGAAATGAAATACAAGCCATAAGAGAGAGAAATAAAAGAAATTTGTGGCATGGGATGTGTGGAAAGTGTGGCCGTGTGAAATGTTACCACCTGGGTAGCCATCTATAAAATGGTCATGATAACTTTATTTTTCACAGGGATAGAGTGACAAGGGGTGAATGAGATAATGTACAGAGAAAACTTGAGTTTTAGTAAGAGCTTGGTCTGGGCGGCTTACGGTTTTATAACCTGAGCTTCCTTTGTTTGCTCTTTCAAAGACAAGCAGAACTTGTGGGAGTGCCAATCAATGTCTATTTTGACTTAAGGCCCACTCCACAAGAAGGGAATCATACCCGGCACCAATAGGGTAATAAGAATCAGAGACTGCATAGCCTAGGGACCTGGGATAAAGCCAGGTACTACTGGTCTAAAAAGCAATCAATACAATGACTCCTAATGTTATTCTGCTACATTCATACATCAGTGCCTTATCCAGTCATCATCAGAGAAGCTTCCTCCTGCAGCAGATGGGAACAGATGCAGAGTCGGACAGTCAGACAGCAGTGAGAGGGAATCTAAATGGGAAGTTTTCATCCAATCGCTCCCCTTAGAGCTCAGGGAACCCTAATGAAGAGGAGATAGAAAGAGTGCAAGAGACAGGAGATAAAGGATATTAGGATAACAAGGCCTTCTGACTCAACTGAGCAAGACACATATGAGCTCACAGAGTGTGAAGCAGAAAGATCAGTGCCTGTGTGGATCCGCACCAGGTCCTCTGCATAGATATATATTGTAGCTTTCACTTTAGGATTTTATGGGACCCCTGACAGTGAGGAGGAGTGGGCCTATGAACACTGTGCTTGCTCTTTGGACTCTTTCCAAAGTTGGGATGCCACATCCAACTTCTCTATGATAGGTTTTGCTTTATCTTCTTATATTTTATTTTGTTTTATTTGGTTGCTGCCTCTTAGAAGTCTGTTCTTTTCTAATGAGAGACAGAAAGAGGATAGATCCGGTGGTAAGGAGAAAACAGGAGGAGTAGGGGGAGGGTAAACTATCGTCAGGATATATTGTATGAGAAAAGATTTAATAAAAGGGAAAAAAAGAAACCAAGACCAGTATTAGCTCATTGCATCTGGGATTGAGTATGTTCTTGACTTTATATTCTGCAGCCAAACACATAGAGATAGACCACGTTGATTCTTATGTTGGCCCTACCTAGCTTACAACATTGACTCCCCTCTTACCGCTTTGTAAATAATGTGGTTCTTGTCAGTTTGAGTCCTGTTATATTTTTAGACGCCACTTGTTTCTCCAAACCTCTAGAAGAAGCCTCTGCATTCCTCTATCTTTCGTTGTTTCAAGAACCTCAGTTTCCATTAGGATCAGGTATCCTAGTGGGATCTTCAGAAACTAAGTACTGATGTTACTCTGGATGTTACCCATTACATGTTGCCATATGCTATCAAGGGAGGCAGCAGGCATTGCTGTAGTAAGAGGCAAGCGGGCTGTTTGTTGTTTTAGTTACTTTTGGCTGTGTCCCTTTGTCCGGCTCCTGGTGTCTGGCTAGGCGAGCGGGCCATGTCCCGCTGCCGGGTTAGCTTACACTCAAAATAATTACACAGAAACTGTATTTATTTAAAACATTATCTGACCCATTAGTTTTAGTCTCTTATTGGCTAACTCTCCCATCTTGATTTAACCCATTTTTAATAATCTGTATGTCACCACAAGGTCGTGGCTTACCGGGAAAGATTTAGCTGTCTTATTTGGCAGTTTTATGTCAGCGGCTCTCTCTATCTTTTTTTTTTTCAGCATTTTGTTTTCTTTTTTTTTTCTGCCTATCTAAGTCCTGCAGAGCACAGTACAGAGCATATGATTCGCAACACATTATGTGATTCCCTTAGTCCCACTGCCCTCAAGTGTTAACGTGAGATGTTGATATCTAACTTGAATAACTGACATGGAAAACAGAGGTGAGGCCCTACCTGGAAAAGCCAGGTGTTGGTGCTGATGAATCCAAGAATAAGAACCATGGCCGACGATGCTGATCTCTTTCTTCTCTCTCTCCAGTTGTACAGCTCTGCTGAATTTGGCAGAAGATGGCAACTTATCCAGGAATCCGTGGTTCCAAATAGGTTCTACTGGTAAGTGTGACTCCATTTTTCTGGCCTACTAAGGTATCATCACCTTTCTGAGCACAGGACGGGATGCTGGGAAAATTAACATCTTCAGATGCTGTTAAACGTGTGTCACCATTTTTTTCATAAACCCTTGTTGGATCATTAATATTGGTGAACTGCTGGTACTTTGTAAGTATTGCTTTGATATTTAGTGGTTTTAACCTTCCTAACACTGTGACCTTTAACACAGTCCGTCATGTTTTTTGGTGAGCCCCAACCAATAAATTATTTTTGTTGCTACATCATAACTACAAATTTGCTACTGTTATGAAGAGTAAATGTAAATATTAATGGAGATAAAGGTTTGTCAAAGGAATTGTGGCCCACAGATTGAAGACTACTCATTTAGATGACCCTTTGAGATATTTTTTAAAAGACACTGTGATTGTTATTGATTAAAGCATTTTGTACACATATATTACATATTCAAATAAAGGTCTCCAGTATAAATAAATAAATCTTAATTGGTGTAATAGCAGATCAGTTGGCTGTTTATGTTCAGTAGACATTGTTATTTATCTGTATGTGAATTCTTACTATAAATTTATTTGTATCTATTAAAAACATGAGGGTACATGCATAATTTTAGCACACTATTAAAATCAAGACATAGGGAAGTATGTATAGCTAACACTTTCACATTTAAAATCTTTTAGTCACTATTGTTGTTATGAGACACAGCCAGCAGCCCTGTTTTCTCACTTAGGTTTCCAGCTATGTTCTGTGAATTGTCAAAAACATACAGGCATAGGGTTATGCTCTGCTCAGGCTGTTGTGACAGAATGGTATAGATTGGTGACATGAACAGCTGATGTTTCACTGTGTCGGCCTGAAAACTGGAAAGATCAAGGTGAAGGCACAATCAGATTTACTCTCTGCTTCATGTGCTTGTTCTGACCTGCACATAGCTGTGCCCTCACATAGGAGAAGAAAGAAGGGCCCTGGTCTCTCTTCTGCTCGTCACAAGGACACAAATTCAGCCACGGTTACCTCACCCTCATGACCTCATCTAAACTGAGTTATGTTCCAACTCCAAATGCTAATATGACTTCAGTTTAGGACTTTAATTTTCATGTTGGGAAGAGCATAGACATTCAGTTCATAACTATAAACATAGATATATATGATATAGGTATTTACATTTGTATGAGTGTTACCTATACATACTTCCTTATGTCTTGTTTTTAATAGTGTGCTAAAATTATGCATGTACCCTCATGTTTTTAATAGATACAAATAAATTTATAGTAAGAATTCACATACAGATAAATAACAATGTCTATTTAATATAAACAGCCAACTGCATGTTATAAAGTTCTATGCGCATGAAAAAAGGAGCAACAGAGTAGGAGGAGAAGGAGGGAGACAATGTAGAACAGAAATGAAGCCAAGAAAATCATAATCTTAGTTTTCTAAGGCATGTTCCTAATTCTGCTAGAGGTGGTTTCCTCCATGGCAATAGGTAGCTCAATTGGGAAACCAAGCAAGTGGCAATAGCTAATTTTAGCTTTTGTATTCTCAATCCAAAATCTATAAACAGAACAAGGTTTGGAACATTCTGGTGTAATTTTGCTATCTTATGTAGTGAGTGTTAAAGATTCTATATCTTAACCTCTACCATGAGGTAGAAGAACAAACCTTAGTTTATCCTAAGCTGCCTGTGGAGCAGGTAGGTTACCTGCCTGCAGGCTTTTGCCTCTATACATAGAGTTAAAGGAACTAAGTCACAGGAGAGCTTATGAATTCCTTCTTTTAGCAATCCAGAGTCACCAGCAAAGTGTTGTTTAGGAGTCCATGAGCTCTGCAACAAGGGCTGGAGAACTCTCTCTCTTTATTGTCTTGAAGTCACTTCTGAAATGCCTTGCCTCTTATGAGCCTCTGGAATGACATGATGGAGGGAGACCTGGCTTGTTCATTCCAGCTGCCCACTGCCTTTTTGCTTCCTTAACTTCTATACTTACTTCAAAGAGGAGCAGATGTTTACCTATTTCCTTTTCTTTGCTAATGTTTCTTTGTTTATTTAGTTGGACAAGGTCTCATGAAAGCCAGTATGACTTGAAAATTCTTAAGTAGCTGTGTTTGGCCTTGAACTCATAATCCTCCTACCTCTACCATCTAAAAACTGGACCAATACATGTAGGACACTACATACATCACTTGCCCTTCATATTTCCAAATACTCCCCTAAAGTCCTTGTGGTATTTGAGAGCTAGAGAGAGCTGTGTTAGAGAAACTTCCTTTCTTTTTTTAGAAATTTCATTTATATATAGTGTATTTCCATCATTACCCCTCTCTTCCCTCCAACTCCTCCTGTGACCCCTAACTCCCACCTAAATCCATGGCCTTTTAAATTATTACCATTTATAATTTTATATAAGTAAATATATAACTACAACCTGCTGAGTCCACTTAGTGTCATTTTGTAGCGAGGGAGAATGTCTTCCCCAGAGTTGAGCCCCTAATTGGCTACCCAATACCAAGAGGCAGCCCTCGAGAATTTTTTTTTTTTGCAAAGATGGTATGGTGATGTGGGATTCCCCTCTATAAGCTGTGACTACCATTGGTTAATAAAAAACAAAAAACAAAAAACTGTCTTGGACCTGTGCAGAGAATAGAGGTAGGTGGGGAAAACTAAACTGAGTGATGGGAGAAAAAAGGAGGAGTTAGGGAGAAACCATGTAGCCCCACTGGAGACAGATGCTGGAACTTTGCTGGTAGGCCATGACCTCGTGGTGATGCACAGATTAATGGAGATGGGTTAAATTAATATGTAAGAGTTAGTTAATAAGAAACTAGAGTAAATGGGCCAAGAAGCGATTTAATTAATACAGTTTCTGTATGATTATTTCAGGACTAAGCAGCCAGGAACCCTCCAACAGTATAGGATCTGAGGATTTAGCCCAGTAAGTAGACTGCTTACTTAGCATGCACAAGGTTCTGAGTTCAATCCTCAGCACTACACAAACTGGGTAGGATGATACATGTCTGTAATCTCAGTACTAAGGAAGCTGATTGCAGAGTAAGACTGTGTCTCAAAAGAAAGGGGAGAAGGAGAGAGAGAGGCAAAAAGGAGAAGGGAGGAAAGGAGGGCGACCCTAAAGAAGTTTTAGACAAGCAATATAGAAATGTCTACTTGGAATGAAGTGACTTATTTTTCTTCCTTTCCTTCTTTCCTTCATTACTCCCTTTGCTTTGTGTTTCTGTGGTGTGTGCCCACATGTGTGTACAGGAGTATACACGAGGACATCAAGCGGGCGTCAGCTCTATCACTCTGCCTTATTTTCTTGAGAGAAAAATCTCTCACTGAACCTGGAGCTAGGCTGGTAGTCAGCAGGCCCCAGATCTTCTTCTATCTTTGTCCCCCCGACACACACACTCACGCAATACTGAGGCTGCAGACATTCATGGCTTGTGGCATGGGCTCTGAAAATACGAACGCAGGTCTTCATGGTTGCCTACCTGCCACTTTTGTTTCCTGGAACAGATTCCCACGCCCAGATAACAGCCTTTATTTCTCTATCATAACAAGTCATTTCTGACGGACTCGTTGCATTGAAACTTGGTCACGCTTTGCCTTGCTGGGAATGCCCTTTCAAATACCAAGGTGACCTCTCTCGGGTCTGGGAATCCAGCTCTCTATCTTCCGCAGTCTCCCTCTGTGGTCAACATGTATAAAGATTTATTTATTTGTATTTTCTATGTATCATGTATAGGTCCTTTGCCTGTGTGTGTGTGTGTGTGTGTGTGTGTGTGTGTGTGTGTGTGTGTGTGTGTGTGTGTGTGTGTGTATCATGTGCAGGTAGTGCATGCAGAGGCCAGAAGAGATCATCAGATACCGTGAAATGGAATCACCCATGTGGATGCTGGGAATTCAACTGTGTCTTCTGGTAGAGCAACTCGTATCTAGTGGGTCATCTCGTCAGCCCTTTATCAACAATTTTACCGTTTTGTTCCGTGTTCATGAGTCACTGTGATCTCTATGTATTTATCTAAAAATTATTTAAAGTTTTCTTCTTTTTTAAAAAGAAGAGCCATCTTTTACCCCACCACTTTCTGTCCTCTTCTTGATTGTTGTCATTATCATTGTTGTGTATGTGCTTTATGTATATAGAAAAGGTTCATATAAATAACAGCAATAAATATAGTCCTCCTACTTTTTCCACAGAGATGATGATGATGTTTGCCAATGGAAAAGCTCTGAAGAACCAGTCTTTCCCTAAATAAGACTTCCCACAGGCTGCAGGCATATTCACAATAACTAGAGCACTAGAGAGTACTTAGTAGAATCCAGGAGACAGGACAGGAGGTTTATTTTTTAATTTTGGTTTAATTTGTTCCTTAACAACAGAAATAAGGAATAGTGTTAATTAAAAGGATAGACAAAGAAAGGTATAGAGCTGAAGGTATGTTTAGGTAACAGATGCTTGATGTACCATATTTTTTAGCTTACATGAGATCGTATTTTCATATAGCATTATTATAAGAAAGACAGACCATATCCCTATGTCACTTATGCTAGTCTATCCCTCTTTATTAATCCTTTAGAGAAGGATTCTAGTTTAAAAGTATATTTCTAAAGCTGTGCCCACCCAGTGTCACAAAATCATCACCTTTCAAAGCATTGCACACTATTGTTTGTAAATTCTAGCTTGTCTGTCCATTAAGTAAAATAAGTAGAATCATATTTTTTCCTTTGTGAGCATGGGAACACATCTTCCCCATCAAGCATTAGTAGTGTGAAAGGCTATTTAAAGTTAAAGTTCTTCAATTCTTATAAACAATATTCTGAGCAAAGCTACTCACGATCATCATTAACAGATGAGAAGTCTGTGACACAGAATGTTTAACTGATTGAACCAAGGTCTCATAGCTGGGAAATAACAAGGCCATTATTTAAAGTGATGGGAATCTCCAAACTCCAAATCTACTCAATCTATTGATGCTATTGCCTCTGCTGCTCATGCTGGAGCTGGGAATCTAACACCTTAGACAGATAAGTATTGATGACTCAAACATGTTCTGGCTGCAGTGTTTTCCTTTGTACCTCTCTGAAAGTATGTGGAGAGTATGAGTCTCAGCCTGCCTAGCATTTCCAGAGAGGACCCAAGACCTTGTGAGGTGCATAGCACCTCAGCTACTGGTGAAAATCTCCCACATGGTCTGCATTTCTGATACTGAGCCACTTCCCGAGTCTGGCAAGAAATCTGTCAATCAAAGCAATAGGTGTTATTACACTCACTCCTGGAAACACGTTGTTTCAAATTACATAGAAACTGTTGAGGAGTTTTTAGCCAGCTTTAATTAAAAGAAATGTCCTTTAATTATTGCTTCTCCAGCCTACTAGGAGGTGTGTCTAGTTCTCAGTTGTTTTTTTCCAGTATTAAATTGAATCATTAAATGACCATGGGTAATAACATAGCAGTCTCCGCAGGGGTGGGAAACATGAAGATGAAATCATAGGTTTTCTACATCATCAAGCTCTCTTCAGAATTATCTGTGAGGCAATAGTCACACCACCCCTGGAAGCAATCAATGGCAGTTGTAAATAATTATGGGATGTAACATCTTATTCTTGTCTTATCTAGTGATTGCTGGTAAGGCCACCATAAGTACTATAAATAGAAACTTTCATCCCAGGATTTATACTGCTTCCAGAAGTGACTTAAGACCTCACGTAAAGCATGTCTAAGTACAGTGTTTCCTTTAATGGATTAGTCTTTCTTCTTCTGTGACTGAGGACAGTCATGAGTATGTCCTCTCCTAAGTGAGAAATTTACTTCATTGTGATGATCCTTTTCCTTGTGTTGATGGTTAAGAGAGAGCCTTAGGGACACCAAAGGCTTGAGTTCAAGCTTTAACATCATTTCTGTTTTCCTGAGAATTTTGTCCAGAGTCCACAAACTAGCAGTAGCAGTATCATTAATGATGGCTAACTTTATATCTATTGGCTGTATATTCCCAGTGTTGGATTTAGTCTTAGATTGGTCTTTTCTACTTTGGGGTATGGAATGGGCATTTTCAGTTTTAGACTTGTAGCCTAACAGTTTAGAAGTCCCATCACCTGCCCTGCATATTCCTTGTTTTCAGAGATCAATGTCAATGGTCTGGCTATGGTTATAGACATAGAAGGTAAAATATAATATATATGAAGGTAAGTTATTTACCCTGGGAATTGAACGGGGCTTCAGTCAAATGACATTATCTATAGCCTGAGGAAAATGTGACTCTTAAAGAGGAAAATAAAAACTTTTTGAACTTATTTTGTTAAAAAAGAAAGGATTGATTCTCTTTAGGAACAAAATGCAGGTAAGGGATCTGAGTCCCACTCAATGCTATAAGCAGGTTTCTATTTAAGTTTCTGCAGTGGTATAGGCATACAATAAACCATGGTCTTTGATCGTCTTGATACCATTATGAGGTGATAGCTGATGTCCCATTTTAATGAAAAAGAAAAGGTGTATAACTTATCCACCAGAACAATCATGATATGTACTAGCCTTGACACTTGAATTTATCTTGCTTTATGGCTCTTACTTGTGGTACAAAAGATTAACCTTAAACTAAAATTGTGTTTCCATTCTTCATCCTCCAATAAAAGAAGACTGAAAATTTGTTAAATTTATAAAATTGTATATTCCTCATTTTAGTCTAATCGTTTAGTAAGAGCCAAGTTCATGCATTAAACATTGAAAAAGAACATGGACTTGGAGACATAGTACCCAAATGCCTTGAAAATGTATTCTGTCAGCAGTCTGATAATTTATAAGAGGATGAAAATGTAGTTTGTTGGGATTTGTAACTGGAGGTTTCGCTCTTGTTTGCCAGTTCCTGAATAACAACTCTGAGGCTTAATATTAATTATAAACTGTTTGCCTGATGGCTCAGGCTTCCTACATCCTATGCCAGTCTTTGACAACAAGCAACAAAATCCTACTTGTTGTATGTTGATTGTGTTTCGGGCTTATTAAGTATTTACATTAATTGTTCAAATTGATCAAGACTTTCAATATATAGTAAAAAAAATACAACCTATACAAGTAATAAAACAACAGATGCTTGTTCATGGGACTAAAACAGAGGGTCTAACTGTATATTCCTCTAGATCAACAGGCTTACTAAGTACATCGGGTCATGTACTCTCCCTATCAGCCTTACCCTCCACTGTGTTACAGGCTCAGTCATTGAAGTACCCTCTGGATAGCTTATGTCTCCCTATAAAAAACTTGGTTGAGCCAAACTCCTATAACTAAATCTTATGGGCCTGATTAGGTGGCATGCCCTTAGTTAGACCTATGGATAGAATCAGCTGGAGTGAGTGACATGAACAGAAAGTGAGGAATGGCCATGAGACAGAAATGCCTTACTGGCCTTTAGTAATTTAAGGGGCAAAGATAATGGAAAGGCATCCATAAAAAATGCTCACTATGCATATATATTTCCATACTCATTTCAGATGAGGAATAAATAGAAAGGTAAATAAAAAAGCAAAGTTTCATAGATATTTACTTTATGATACATATTAGTAAGCAATGATGATGGAATTTAAAACTAGGTATGCCTGACTGAGGACATGCTCATTGTGCCCCATGCTGCAACCCTATCTTTAATACACTTACATGGCCTCCATGATGCTATGGACCAGAAAAGCTTTTAATCTTAGACCTCTTACAGCCTGTGTTCTATGAACATGGACTCTTATTCTTATCCAGGATCTCTTCTCTAACCTTAGTTGCAAGTATATACAAAGATCATATGGAAAGTGCCTTGCCATATTTGGTGAGGATGTTGACACTTAACAACTTCATGGTGGTCTATTTAGTTCTTCAATTTTAATTGTGATTTCTGTCCTCCCCCAAATAGAATATAGCCCAGCAAGAACTGCAGTCAAGGTCTGTTTGGGTTGTTAGTTAGAGTAGCCTAAGTTTAGGGTAAACATGTCCAATTTCAATCTCAGATTCAGTATTCACTATCTGTGGGAAGCAAGGAAGCTTGCCCAAATGTCAGTTTTCTTCTCCAAGATTTATTTTGCAAACTACAAATGGCATAGTATTGCTATCAGCAAATAAATCAGTATTTAGTATAATCCACAAATATATCCTTTTTATTTCCTTCTTTCCAGCTCACGCTAACAGATAAGTTCATTAACAGCCAAGACTCTGCCTGTCACATGTTTCTGTCCGACTCGTACACTACTCTAACTCATGCAGAATTAATACGCATGTTTACATGCAGGTATGCACACTATATGCATAGCAGGATGTTGGTGTAGGAGGTCCTTCTGTATTTCTGTTGCTTTCATTGGTTAAATAAAGAGACTGCCTTGGCCTTTTAATAGGACAACCCTTAGGTGAGCAAAATAGACAAAACAAAAGGCTGGGAGAGAGAAGGCAATGTGGAAGATGCCATGTTTCTCCGGCTCAAGATGGACATTGCTTAGACTCATGCCGGTAAGCCACATCCTCATGGTGATACACAGATTAGTAGATATGGGTTAGTTTAAAATGTAAGAGTTGGCCAAAAGAAACTAAAACTAATGGACCAGACAGTCATTTAATTAATACAGTCTCTGTGTAATTATTTCGGACACCAGGAGCCAGGCAAAACAAAACAAGGGGCCCATGCTCCTTTTACTACAATTGGCGCCTCAACATGATGGACTAAATCCACTTAAAAACCTGAGAGAACTTAAAAGGAGAGAGAGTTTAATAACTTTTTGCTGTTTTCTGGGACGTACTACAGAGAGATTTCCTGGCTCGACAATAGCAACAGAAAAAAAAAAAAAAAAAAAAAAAACAAAACAAAACAAAACTACACCATTTGAAACAGGGCTTCCTGGGTCTGCTGCCGGTGCAAACTCCGGCTGTGGAACATTTGTGGGCCCGGATGCTTATGTACCTGCTCGGGATCGGAAAAAAAAAGTAGCTGAGACCATGCGCTCAGCTCTTCCTGCCTGGGCAGACGATGGGATCAGGCTTAGTCAGGCGGGAGAGCATGGTGGATTTCCGCAGCCATACACAGAGATGTTTTTAGGCTGCGCAATGCTCTGCATAGCAGATTCAGCTGTAACTCAGTTAAAAAAAACTCATTCTCCAGGTTGGACTACTGAGCTTGGCTCCTGCCTAAAAGGGGGACATTGCGCGCCACTGCTCAGAGACACAAGTGACTCAGAGACACAAACAACCCCGCCATGGTAGTGGTGCAATGTACACGACTCAGAGTCACAGGCGACTCCACCATGTTGGACGGGGCGGAACAAGCAGGCAGTACCTGTATTTGACCTAAAATGGTCACAGCTTAGATTCTTAAAAACTTAACATTTTAAAAGTGCAAAGCAAAACTGTTCCTACACGTTAAAAAATTACAGATTCACAATAGAACAAATTCAAATATAAAAGACCTCTAAATGGGTCATACTGTTAGATAAAGTACATAAACTAAAAAAAAAGAAAGAGTATAAAAAGTTATAAAATAAAGTTAATGCCTTAAAAAAAGATAAAGTCATTAAAAATACAAATAGTTATCCGTTTACTACAGGATGTACATGCACATGGACATGCAAGTATGCACACTATGTACACAGCAGTAATGATATACCCTCACTCTTTCTTGTCACAGTATTTTGAGAAGTCAGAACAATCAGAAACCATCCTCTTTGGACTTCTGACTTTCTCACCTCTTCCTTCTCTATCTTCACTGTTGACCACTTCTCCTGTGTGTGAGCCCTGCCTTGTGACCTGACCGGGGGAGGGGGGGTGAGACACGGTTAGATGAATAGCATAGCACAGTGGCAGGAAGGTGTTCTGAGACCAATCTCGGGAGCTGTGCTGGGACATTAACTGCACTTGCGCACAGAGAGCTAGATAAGAGCCATTTTCATTATCCTTGAGGAGCTTGTGTTTCCTCTCCCTTCTGGAAGTTAATGATCTCCACATGAGTGCTGTTTTCCAAGCCCCTTGTACCTTCCTTTGTGTCTTAATCTTTTCCTGTGATTAGCAAGTTTTCCTTGCAAATAAGAATGAGCGTGTCTCTGTGCGGTATGAACTTATCCCTTTTCCTGCAGCCTTCCTTCACTAATGGTCATCCTTGATCCCTGTCCCTTTATCATGATGACTTCCTATGCCCCTAGGCAGCAGCTTTTCTATCTTTGCAAAACAGAGATTCAATCAGGACTCCAGATTTCCACTAAGAATTCCTCTGATGTCGAGGTGCCCATTGCCGTGAATGAGAGTCAAAGAACGAAGGGAAATGGTAATAATGCTGGCTTCCTAATTTGTAATGATTTTAGAGGAAGTTAACATGATGAGAGGGAACACACCCCACTTACAACTCCAAGTCTCCTAATATTACCCAAATGGTTTTGCACATAATTATGGTTATTCATTCAGTCTTGGGTGCTGCTATGCGGTCATGATGCCTTTTCTGGAATTCTGCTTACAAAGGCATGGCAATCAGACCTCTGTCTGATGTGGGGTTAGTGAAGATCTTTTCCCATTCTGTAGGCTGTCATTTTGTCTTATTGACCGTGCCCTTTGCTTTACAGAAGCTTTTCAGTTTCAGGAGGCCCAATTTATTAATTGTTTCTCTCAGTGTCTGTGCTGCTGGGGTCCAATAAAAAAATGCAGTACAGACCTAAACAGAGAACTCTCAACAGAGGAATCTAAAATGGCTGAAAGACACTTAAGGAAATGTTCAACATCCTTAGTCATCAGAGAAATGCAAATCAAAACAACTCTGAGATTCCATCTTACACCTGTGAGAATGGACAAGATCAAAAACACTGATGACAATTTATGCTGGAGAGGTTGTGGGGAAAAGGGAACACTTCTGCACTGCTGGTGGGAATGCAAGCTGGTACAACCCCGATGGATGTCAGTGTGGTGATTTCTCAGAAAATTAGGAAACAACCTTACTCAAGACCCAGTAATACCACTTTTGGGTATATATCCCAAAAGGATGCTCAATCGTGCTACAAGGACATGTGCTCAACTATGTTCATAGCAGCTTTGTTTGTCATAGCCAGAAACTGGAAACAACCTAAATGCCCCTCGATCAAAGAATGGATAAAAAAATGTGGTATATTTACACAATGGAGTACTACACAGCAGAAAAAAATGACGACAGCTTGAATTTTGCAGGAAAATGGATGGAACTAGAAAGCATTATTTTGAGTGAGGTAACCCAGACACAGAAAGACAATTATCACATGTACTCACTCATAAGTGGTTTTTAAACAGAAGGCAAAGAAAACCAGACTACAAATCACAATCCCAGAGAACTTAAGACAACAATAAGGACACTAAGAGAGACTTACATAGATCTAATCTACATGGGAAGTAGAAAGTATAAAAAGACAAGATCTCCTGAGTAAATTTGGAGCATAGGGACCTTGGGGTTGGGTTGAAGGAGGGAGGGGAGTGGCAGGGAGGGGAGCAGAGAAAAATGTAGAGCTCAATAAATATCATGGAAAAGAAACAAAGGCATGGCATAAAGCTTAATAAAAGTGTTCCTTAGTAAAACAAAAAAAAATTATGCTTCAACCTGACTGAGATTTCTTCTTATGCAGTGTAAAGCATGTATATGTATCTGAAGGATGAGAACATTGGCATATGTCACATTATCTACTTTTAGAGGATGTTTATTTCTCGAGTCACACTTCTTCTATTTCCTGTAACAAACTGCTGAGGTGTAGGTCAACCAGTTTGACCTTGTACTTAAACATCGGACAGCAGGGTGGCCTCACAGAAGAGCAGAAAAGGTTCTTATATATACTCAAGCACACAACACAGAGAAAGAGAGAGAGACAGAGAGAGAGAGAGAGACAGAGAGAGACAGAGAGAGAGAGAGAGAGAAGGGGGTAACTAAAAGTCTAGTATGTTGAAACGCTTGGAACACTGAACAATGCCCGGCAAATATCCTGTATCCTCCATTACCACTGAGTCTGAAATTTAAGTAAATAAATATATACCGTTATTTTGTGAATCAGGAAAAAATAAAAATGTTGTCGCTTCAGCATTATGCTCATCATGAGACATCTACTGGCTTAAAAGATATTAAAATGAAGCAAAAACTAAATATTTGGGGGATGGATGAAATAGCCTTCCTACTGCTGTTTGTCTGATGAGTGGCCGTGAAGAATGGATTTGGGGATGAGGTAGATTTAGATATTTGTTTTTTTCTATCAAAGGCTAGTTGAGGCTCAGTAAGACGAAGAGGGTAGGGTAGAGAAGACATAGCACTGAACAGTTACTAATTTGTTAGGATAGGTCAGGTGACCATCTCTGACACAGTTATACATCAGAATCTCAGCACTCAAGGAGAATTTAGAGGACATTCAGTCTGCCCTCCTATGACTTGCAGGGATCTCGTCTACAAAGTGCTAGAGAAATGGATGCCAGGAGCCTTTTAAAATAAGAACAGAACTCTTCTGTCTATCAAGATCTATCTTCCTCTAAGTAGAATAACAAGGGGAAATGGACCTGTCCCAGGTTTGTTTATTGTTGGCCCTGGCACTTAAGACATCAACACCTCTAAGCAAAGCAATCCCATAATTTAGAGACAAGTGTCAGGGCTTCACAGGAATGGCAAGATATGCCCCAGGATGTGTACAGAACTTGCATTCATAAGATTTATGGTAAAGAGTTTTGCATGAGCACCTACATTTGAGGTAGATAAATCCCAGATGACATTACTATTACCAATAATTGAATTACAAAGCCATTATCATGTGCCGAGAAGAGCAACTTTAGGACTTGATGGTGACAGGGGGAAACTTTGTTAGAATATTTATGCCTGTACAGTTTCTGAATTGCCAACCTATAGAACAAACAGAATAACCCATGTCCCTCCTCTGAGCAAATATACTTCCGAGCAATTTTGTAGCCATGGAAAACAGTATACTTAGGACAGGGGAATGTAGATCAGACATTAGCACTCGGCCCCATTCAAAAAATTCCGCATATGTAAAGCCCCCACTTCCACACCAACTGTGCTCAAAATAATGCAGAGCATGATTTGGGCCTTTTCTATGTTAAACATGAACAAATAAAAACATTGGTATCAGTGCTGCTTTCTACAGAAAGAAAAAATTATGTATTAATTTATAATAATACATTTTAATAATAATTATTATAATTATAATAAAGAAACATTGTTATAAGGACAGAGAAATGGGCATGTACTGCTTTTGCAGAGGATCTGAATTCAATTCCTAGCATCTGCATCAGGCCACTCCCAACTACAGCTCCAGAGAACCCAGCATCCTCACTCACTAGCAGACACACCTATACATACCATTTAGGTTTCTAATTATTAATAAAAAAGTTATGTTAGCAGAAAATGTGCATTCTTTATGACACACTGTTCCATTCTTTCCTAATACTTTCTACAGAAGGTATAGAAAAGCTAGAGGCCTCAAAAATGTCCATGGAAAAGTAACCATTGCTGCAGCATCCGTAACACTAAGACTAGGACACTACCAACACCCCGTGATGAATTAAGACTGGTTATATGCTATATTTCTTAACAGTTGTCAGAGCGCTCATCAAGTGTTCTGTTACATACTGTTCTATTAATGACGTGGTACAATGGTTATATAAGAAAGAAAGAAATTCATACACAAGAGTAAACACATTACTACAGGACCAGCAAAAATATGCTAACAGCGATGCTTTGCAGGAGCGCCTGAGTTCATGTTCTGTGGAATGTTGATGGCACACAAAATCTCCTCCTGCTTCCTCTCCATCCGTCATCCTCATCAGGGTCTTTAATCTCTCCTGCCCCCTGTGTTCACCCACATCTTTTCATCTCTGTGTCTCCCTTTTCACTTATTCTTCTCCTATATGCTCTTTATTTCTATCACACTAAAATGTGGAGTCACATCCTTAAGAATTCACATCTATGGTGAAATATTTACTTAGTGCAAACCGCAAATCAATTAATAAATAAAAAGGTGTGCTTTTCATTTCCCATTATCACACTGGCTTCCATGGCCAAATAATGAATAGAGGCTCAGAAAACCAATTAGCAGTGCCTTTAAAGTCTTTTCACAGAAGAAAGTCAGTGCCTTCACCTGGAGCCAAATCTCTCACACCTTGTGCTCAGAATTCAAGAAATTCTTCGTAAACAAGGTTCTAAGAACAGTAGCTGTATTAAAGGCTGCAAGAAGGAACATTGGTCTCTGTGATGAACATGAATCTAATTTCCTCCCATCTCACCTGATTCTATTCTTCTTGCCCTCAGATCCTCACCAAATTGATCTCTTTTTCTCTCATTTAAGGTAAATTTTGGCAATAATTTCTTAGAGCATTTTTCCAGAGGTTTGTATACCAGACCATAAAGCCATAGGACACCCTCATATCAGTAGGTTATAAAGTATAGAGGAATGGCTACACGGATGGTACAATCTTTCTGGGGGTCCTGGCACCTGCTGTTCTAGTTCAGCCTGACCCTGTAAATCCATGTATTTGAAGATTGCTTTGTTATTATTGTTGCTGTCACTGCTGCTGCTTGATCCAGGGTCTTATTGTGCACCCCGGGGTTGCCTCCATGATCATTTGCCTGATTATAGAAATACACATCTGACTTATTTGAAGGTCTGTACTGAAGAGAGTGTGAATTGAAGACTGCTTTCACACTCTCGAAACTCCAATGTATGCCTAGGACTGTGTTGTACTAATTCCCAGATACATGACTCTAGAGCAGTGGTTCTCACCTTTCATAATAATACTGCGACCCTTTAATACAGTTGTAGTGACCCCCAGCCATGAAATTATTTTCACTGCTACTTCATAACTGTAATTTTGCTACTGCTATGAATAATAATGTTAATATCTGTGCTTTTCAATGGTTTGGGGTATCCCCTGTTGGAAGGGTTATTTGACCCCCAAAGAGGATTCAACCCCACAGGCTGAGAACTGCTCTTCTAGAAGACAGACAGCGCTTCAGTTATCCTTGCCACCTTTTCACTGAATGACACGAATCCTTTCCGAGATGGCATGGAGATGCTAAGCGACAAAACAAAGGGAGATATTTTTCTTTATTCACATTCACCTCTCTTCCAAGCCCTCTCTCTGCCTGTCTGTCTGTGTGTCTGTCACCAGGCCTAGAGTAAAAGTTGCAATAATTGAAGAGAAGGTATCTGCTGTCCAGAAGCCTTGGTTTTCTAAGCTGTAATATGAGGAATCTGGACTTGTTCATCTCTAACTTGCTTTCCATTGTCAAGGTTTCCTTTATTTGGTGAGTGTGGTGCTGCTGCTCATAGTTCCTGGATTTTTCACACAAGCTTATTATTACTAGCCCTGAAGACTGAAACTAGGGACTTCCACTGTTAGGCAAGCACTCTACCATTGAGCTATATCTCCAGTCCACTTTTTATTAAAAACTATTAGTGACATTTTTTTTTCCTCCTGATATATGGAGGCATGAAGAAATTAGAAAGCCTAGGTTCTGATCTGATTGCATCCTTTGTTAAGTGGGCAAGTGAATTGCTTTCAGAATTGAAACTGCCTCTGTGGTTTTCAGGATTTGCCCCATTTGTATCATATGTGGATTTTTAAGCACACAACATGCGTTCTCATCTAAATTGTTGACAGATGATGAACAGGCCACTGACAAGGGCATGGCCTCACTGACCTATCTGACATCACTCTCACATTTAATAGATAAACACCAGCTATGATCCATAGCTTATGACGAGGCTGATTTTTTCCGACAGAGTTAAATCTCATGGTTTCTATATTTTATCTCCATTCAGCCCTCCAGCAATGTTTTTACCACCTGTGATGCTAGATAAATATAAACATATATATATGTATATAAGTATACACTCATATGTATGTGTGTGTGATGTTTATTGTTTTCATCATTACAGTTTCAAGAGGTACAGGTTTTTTTTTCATTTCACTTACTATCTAGTCTCTAATGCCTAGAACATTAGCAAACACACAGTAGGTCTTCATTCAATCATTCCACTTCAGTCAGCCTTGCAGGCTACATGATGCTAAGTTTGAAGGATCCCTGGGCATCCTCAGCACAGTGCAGTAGACTCCACACTAACTCACCTTCTCCAGCAGTCCAGGAGTATACAGGGAGATTTACAGATATGTCATAGTAAGACACTCAGATATTATATTACTTTTCAGTCTTACATCTCTTGTATTTTGAGTATTTTCTGCTGTCTGTACATAAGTACCTGGGACATATATGCATTATAACTGAAAAATTACCACATATTGCACGTGTGCTAATTTTTCTCCTTATTAATACGTTCAAATAAAACATTATTTGGAGATAACTGTTTCTTTTCCCAACATCAGAGTTATAGTCTCTTGCGGGACATAACTCCTACGGCTTAGGTTATTTTCAGCAGAAAAATGCCTGGGTTTCAATGCCTTTGAACTCTGTCTGTGCTCCCCTCTCATCTGAAGCTCATGATCCCTACATAGAAATTGAAAGAAAGGAGAATGCAAAGGTCATTTTCTTCTTGCTCCTTGGTTAACATGGCCTCTCTTGCCCTAGTGGACCATTAGTATCTGGTCTCCCTCTGAGCACAACATCAGCACAGACACAGTCCTCCTGGTGGGTCACCTAATTGTTTTCCAGCCACAATTTGATCACAGATTTAGCGATCCTTCCTAACCCTGGTGGTAAGGTGGTCAGTAATTATGCTTGAGATATGCAAAATTTCTTGTCTATCTTCTACTCCAAGCAAACCTTCCCTCTCTCTCCACATTTGTTATTAATATACATACCTAGTCTACAGATAGACGTCTCTTTCTATACTGAAAGACATTCTTATTTTTATCCATACTTAACACTTAATAATAATCATTATAAAAATATTGCATAAATATATCTCCCTTTTTGACACTTTATGATCATTTGTAGAAGTGGGGCTGTATTTGTTATCCCAGCCCAAGAACTGTCCCAGAGATGCTGACCATTATTTTCATGTGTCTTCCCAGTGGATTTTTTCCCCACTCAATGTACACTTTTACATTGGGTCCATTAATAGACAATAGCTCAGTAAATTGGAGATTTTCATTTAATAGATTGTAATAAATTACTTAGAGATTTACCCCATTAGTTTTATGAGCAGATAAGAAACTGTCTCCTAGATATATTATTAGGTAAAATTAACATGTAGCTGGAAATATAAAGAAAATGATCCACTAAAGTTTAAAAATGATAAAAGAGAAATGTTCATAAAACAGCACAAGCTCTTTTTTAAGTATTCACTGATTATTTTAAGTTTATATCTCTGTATCGCACTGACCTTATGGCTCCCCTTAGGGAGTCAGATATGTCGTCCATTTAAAGTCTTTCTTCTGTATCTCATTGCTCTATGATTTTTATTTGGGATTCAGATGCAGTGACCTGGCCATGGTCCATGGTATATAGACTTTCACATTCCTATCTGTTCCACACACATTAGGAAACCACAGAGACAAAGGAGAGTAGGAGAGTAGGAAATATGAAGGATACAGGAAATATTAATAATGACTTAAGAATATAGAAGACGATGGACCTAAGTTCAGCAGCTGGTTTTGTGCTGGTCTCTTCACACCCACTCAGTGAGCCCCTAGAGTAAACAATAAACACTTATCCACTGTTTGACCACTCAGTGAGCCCCTAGAGTAAACATTAAACATTTATCCACTATTTGAACAAGAAATATTTGCATGATCCTGGGTATGCTGGTTTGTAAAATAGGTATAGAAAGCAAATGTTTATTGATAACATATAATAAATAATAAATGACTTTGTATTGAAACAGTTTGGGGGAATATGATGCAATTTGAATTAAATAATTAAATTAAAAAGAGAAAACCTATATATTAATGGTGACTGTTTGATGCTTTGGGATAGAACAGCATCAGTATTTTTCAGAATTAATCCATATTTTAATTTCATAATCATCCAGGCTGTAAACCATACTTCACATGAATTTGTAACACAAAACGTAACAAGTATATTTCTGGACACTTGAAAATTGGTTATACATATTGTTCTAATCCCAAGGCAAAATTTATTTAATGTTTTTGTTGTTGTTGGTCAGTATGGAAATTTTGTCAGCAACTCAAAAGGAAAATTTTGAAATCAATTAATGCAATTTAATCCAAAGATATATTAATCTAGCCCTTACATGTTGAGGGATGATAGTAGAAAGACATTGAAAGCCCTTGTTTTCTGTAAGCAGACCATTATACTTCTATGAGAGCAAAAACCATACAGTAAAGTTGCTGTGATTATAAGAAGATGTCATCTGGAACTTCAGCAGAGGTGTTGGAAGGGCATCCCGCAGCATTGTTGGAGTAACGGCATGCAAAGGGCAAAGTATGTGTGCATTCAGAAAACCAGTAGTGAATCTGTTGATACCTCACTAATGAGTGCTTCCCAACACACCTGAGGTCCACCTCACATTTGGCTTTGAATCAACTTTTGGTTGTTCTTCACTAAGAAACCTTTCGTTGTTGCTATTTTTGAGCCCCCCATCTTCTGTTATGTCGTATCATATAAAGTCAGGACACATAGCAAGAAGCTGGGCTCTTGAAGCAAGTTGTTTCCTTCCAACATAATTTTACACTGAAAGCTTTATTTCTACAAGGCAGTTTGTGCAACAAACATCTTCACCTTGTCATTGCCATTCTTAGCTCTATGAAACTTCGCTCTTCATCATTCTTCACTTTGTCTTTTACACACACACACACACACACACACACACACACACACACAATTTATGTAAAATAACCTCTGTGTAAATAGCCTTTTGACTTGAGGAATACAGATGACAAGATGCAAACTTTGAACTTGGGAAGCTTAAGGTTGCTGTCTATGCTGATTTCTCAGTAGGTCATTGCACGTTGGCACTAACAATCGTTTTTATTTGTCTTGTCTGCTCATTTGCTTCTTATTTTGTTGTTCATGGGAGGTAGTGGCAGAGTGAGCTCTAGACTAAAAGAAGCAAGAAGAAAGCATGTCTCTCTGGAGATAGAAGGTAAAATGACTTTCAGGCATCCTTGCTTTCACACTGCTTGTTTTCCCTGCTTGCACAGCAGATGAGACCTCAGGCTAAGCTGCCTTGTTCAAAAATAAAAGTTGTGGCTGTAGTCAGGTTTCTGATGATGTTTGCGTTAGAAACTATCATGGCATGTGAAGAGCCGACCCTGACTGTACAGAAGGAAATCAAGGAGTCCTACTGTTAATATCTGCCAGGCACACAGCTAGCTCTGTAGCAGACAGGATTGCTTGTTTCCAAGGCCGTGTTTAGGGAGAGGTTCTGGGGGTACACGAATCCTCCATTAAAATAAAGAAAAGGAAAGCAGAGATCTCCTTCCCTAGCAGCCTCTGTCTCTCTGCAGACCCCAGTTCCCTGCATTCTGTGAAAAGCATTTCTAAATCTGAATAAGTAGGTACTATCCAGTCACAGTATTTTTTAATACTTGCTCTATAGTTATCTACTTGAGGACATTTTGTGGCTCTGCAGCATTTATTAAGAACTATATTAAAGTGGGATAAACTCAGATAAAATGCCAGGAGAATGATAAACTAGTGACATTTCCAAGTTCCTGTGTAGAAAATGTCTACAAAGGCTGCACTGGGCTGATGGTATTTCATAGGGCTGACATCATACTGCTAGGCTCCGTGGTGTATCATGTCAGGCTAGATTTAGTTTTCTTCATATCCTCAGCTCTGGTGAGCCTTGAGTTTTATTCTGAAAGCTCTCAATGGGACCACCAACTTGAGATACCAGGAGCACAGAGGTGCTAGGCTACTACAAACTTGGCCTTGGTTTTATCAGTGAAATGCTTCTAGAATGGTCTATAAGCTTTCACTTCAGTTTCCCTCCAGGTCCATACAGTGGCAGGAGATGCCATTCTTCCATTTGAGTGAAGATACATTTTATTTATTACATTTATTCTCAATACTAAGGACTGCACCCAGAGGTAAATGCATGCTAACCAGATGCTATACCACTCAACCACATCTTCAGCCATACTTCCTTTACTTCATTCCCTACCTTCTAATGGCTCTAAGAGTCAAAGGCAAAGCCTTGCCCTTGCACAATGGTGATTAATGACAATGTCTAGCGACATTTCATTCTATTTTTATTATTCAACTTTGTAAAGTAGGAGAATAGATGGTCCAAGTGGATAACTCTCTTTTTGACCTCAGACTAAGACTGTATTGCTACTCTTATTTAAATGCAATGTGTTTCCGCCACCATTAGCTGAATATTCCTGGAGACTTGGTCCAGTTTCACTCACAGTCAGCCTGGGCTTGTTGCTTCCTGAGGTTCTATGTACAGGAAAACAAACAAACAAAGATTTTTTCTGGATGTCCCATTGGTGTCCCAATGGTTCCCCAAATGTTATTCACCATTAACTTGGAATCCCGAAATAAATAAGTGAATATCACTTTTCATATAATTGTTATCTAGTGAATGGACTATTATATATTGACTTTATTATTTTTTAGTATTGACATATGAAAACAAATAATTTTTATATATCATTTCTGTTATTAGGCAACCATGATATCCCAAAGAGTTTATTATGCCAACATGGAGTTTAATTTCCTGGGTGATTATTAACTTCCCTACTCTTCAAATAAAATGGGATGACAGAAAAGGACAAAATCAGCATCACTTTCTGAGCCCCTGCTCTATAACAGGAGGATATTTGGGGTAGGGTTCTCAGAATTAAACCTAAGACTTCAACAACTACCAGACTTGGGCTCAGTCAGCTATTAGCTAACATTCCTTGTGACTCATGACATTGACCAAGCTATCCTGGATCCTGCTGGCCTTAGGCTCTCAAGAGGCTGTGATGATAGGCCTGTACGACCAGCCAATCATACCAGGAATTTGTGTGTGTGTGTTCCTAGAAATCTTATTTTTGCATTAAAAAATTCTGAAGTATGGGTGTGGTTCTAGAAGCCTTGAAGAGATGGTTGACTCTCTTATGTGTCACCTAAAGTAAGAAAATATATTTAAATTCAGTCTTCTATAGCTGTGTCCCAGAAATGAAGTGAAGGTAGAAGAAGAGTGAGGTTGGGGGATTCCAGGCAGATATACCAGCATGGACAGAGGTCTGAAGCATTTAGTTCATAAAGGAGAAAAATTCACATTAAACCTACAGACAAGGCCATTTGAACCTCCACTTTAACAATCCTGAACCACCTATTGTCATTATTTGTAGAAGCATTCTTTGGAGTCCCAATATGCAGTAACATTATATATTTGAAATAATAGAAAATATTGAGTACTATGTGAGTACTTTTCATGTCTTTCCTGCATGTACAAAGATTTGCACAACTACACACAAGGGATCTGTGAATTTGGTACAGGCATATGAGTGTGTAGTGCCCATAACCATGAATGAGCATGCAGATGCCTGAACAGAACATCCTTTATATTTTTGTCACTCTCAATCATATTGCCTCGAGGCAGGGTCTCTTACTAACCCAGAATCTTGCCCATGTAGCCTAGGTTGGTCTTACCACTAGGCTACCTGGACCTCCTTTTCTCCTTGCCAATGCTGTGCATGGTTATGCATGTGAACTGAACCTAACTTTTTGCAGGGGTGATGGGAACTCAAATTCAGTTCTTTCTGTTACAAACAAAGTCTCTTACCCACTGAGCCACTTTCTCAGCCCCTCATTTTTGTTTTTTATGCCTGTGGCTTGAAATCTTGTCTGAAGAATCGATCTGTGGACTTGGGCAGGTTCTCAGTGCTGAGACATAGAGAGCCATGCTTGTGAACCAGCAGTGGCCATAATATTGAACTAAAATAGAGGTAGAAGGTTCACCTTCTGCATGAGTTCAAGCTATTTGCAGTGATGCAAAATGTTCAAATTCATGTTACAAGTTACTCTGAGTGAAATGATAAAAGCTTTATTAGGAAATGTCTGCTTCCTGGGAGAAGAAAGCAGGAATTAATGTTTAGAGCATAGATTTTGAATTCCCGAGCATGTATCCATCAGAGAACTCTTACTGGCAGTGATTTTAATAGGTCCATAAGGAGCCTGCTTTTGTAAAAATGAAGAACAGCTAAGCTAGTGAGGCCTCAGACTCTCTGAGTTGGGAAAATGAATTCAAATAGAAAGAGTTCTGAGAATGCCCATAAGACATTGATTAATTCACTTCTTTCAAAGAATCTGTAGATCTTTGTACTTCTACATTCTTCCTTTCCCTCCCTCTTCTAATTGCTTTTTTCTTTTCTTCTTCCCTGTTCATTGTGCCTCACTCCTTCTTTTTTTCAATCCACAATTTATAATTTTCCTATCATAGGACAAGTAAATGATTAAAAACAAAATTCCTCCAGTAGCTTTATCTGTTGTGTTCACCTATGTGTGTGGGTAGCTATGAATGTGTTTCTGCATCCCTGCTGTTTATGTATGAATGTGATTGGTGAGGGGCTATTCTCACATTTGGGAAAACACACAAATAACTATTTATGAAAAAATATAAGTCATATTTTAGAGGATTTACATAAAACAAGTATTTGTTTATAGGAAATGCAATCATCGTTATAAGTTGGGTATATTTAGCAGAAGTGGCCTTTCAATTGTGTCTCTGAAAAGAGCCCGTGATCCTACAATGAAGCTGGAGCAAAGCATTTTAAACTGCAAGCAGAAAACTTGAGAGGCTCACAGAGGACTGTGTAATGGATGTGGTACTTTAGGATTGGCAAAATGTCTTCGTGCATCTGATGAGGAGGTAGTGGAGTGAGAGGAGTCCCGCCATTTGCAGTCTGAGGTTCCCTGTCAAGTCCTGAACTGAGGTGCGCTTTTGAACTCTACATCTTCAAGGATGCTGGGTTGAATGTCTGGGTGCATACAGCACTACACCATATGACTCTTTCCTTTATAGAAGTTGAACCAATTAAATTTCTTGGAATCCTGCTTAAAATGAAGCACAAATGTACTTATACTTAAGTGATTCTGTTCTATAAAAATTTGGGGATAAAGCGTGATTGCCTGTCTTATTTATATAACAGAATAATCCTTTCCATTCAGTATGGTCTCTGGGTGGTATAGAACAGGATTTCTTTTCACATCAATATATGGATTTGGGACAATTTAGAATGTGAGGTGACTCTACATTTCGTTTTATTTACAGTGGTCCAATGCTGCTGAGAGTGGTCACTCTGCTACTGGTGTTTTTGAAATGCTTGGGTTACATGATATACACAGAAGCTCATAGACTTTTGTAAATTTCAAGTGGCAAACTTTAATTCAATCAGTTTTCTCTGTGAATCCCTGTGCAAGCCAGCTCTCTAAAGCTATATGCCTGACATCTTCCTGATGAGCCATCCAGGTCCACATGCAGTCGGTGATGTGATAATAAGGGTGCGTGCATTCCATGGGTAGGACATATACTTTGAAGTCTCAGTTAAAGGGAACACAGTATCCTTGCCAGAGTTCACCCTGGCTTTAGCCAAATAAAAGATGCATTGTTATTTTTATTTCAAGTGGAAATTTTGCTGCCACGTTCCCAGGATTATGGTCTGCTCAGAAACCTGTGGGCATTAACAGTCTATGGTCTTCACTGAGACACATGTGAAGTTATTAATGTCAAGTGGTCTTTTTTATGTTTCTCTCTCTTTTAGGTCTGTGATGGGGTCGAGCAAAGAACCAGACCTTGTGCATCTTGAGGCCAGGACCATAGATGGACGTAAGTAAATCAACTGTGACCTGAAGTTCGTAGTGGTATTAGTTCTGCCATTTGGCTCTTAACCAAGTCTACAGCCACAGTAGTAATCATCCAAGTCATATGGGGATGTAGACATTTCCTTGTGTCCAGCAATCTAGGATGTGCTTAATAATTTTTATAAACACATGAATTTTCATAGATTATGCACTGAGAGAGAATTCTAATACTCTGGATTTCCCTGGGACAGAGTGACATGCATGCATGTGGAGACAGATAACACTCTCAGAGTTACTCATTGCTGTCCACCTTTTCTATTTATCTACTGATGAATCAAATGATTTATCTTATTTTATGTGTGTGAGGTCTTTGCTTTCATGAATGTATGTTTGGCATGTGTGAACCTGGTGCATATGGAGGTCAGAAAGAAGCACTGGATCACCTAGAGTTAAGAATGGTTGTTAACTATTGTACTGATTAGTTGTATGTCTTCTTGACACAAGCTAGAGTCCTCAGAGGGTAGGGAGCCTCAACTGAGAAAATGGCTCCATAAGATCAGGCTGTGGCAAGCCTTAGGACATTTTTAATTAGTGATTTCGGGGTGGGTCATCCCATTATGGGTTCAGCCATCCCTGGGCTGGTGGTCCTGGGATGCGTGAGAAAGCAGCCTGAACAAGTCATGAGGAGTGACCCAGTAAGCAGTGTCCTCCATGGCCTCTTCCTCAGCTTGCCTCCAGATCCCTGCCCTCTGTGAGTCCCTGTACTCACTGCTTTTGATGATGAGCTGTTATACGGAACTGTGAATGAAATAAACCCTTTGATGACCATGTTGCTTTTGGCCATGGCATTTCATCACAACAGTAGCAGCCCAAACTAGAGAAATTGGTAGCAGGATGGTTGAGTATTGCTGTGACAGACTTTACCACGTTGTTTTGGGGAGGATTATGGAAATACTTCAGAATTTTGGGCTAGAGATGCCATTGAGTATTGAGAGCTTAGTGAGCTGTTCCATAGGATCATGGAAGATAAGATTGTTGAGAATATTACAGATGATGAAGGTTTGTGAGGTTTCAGAGGAAATCAATGGCCTTGTCAGGCTTTTTCTGTGAAGAATCTGCGGTCAGCTGTAGCAAAAGAATTGTCTGTGATAACCAAGATATCAAAGCCACTAAAATAAAACCTTTGTTATGTTGGGACAATGGATTCTGGTTAGCTGGGCCTGAAGAATCAGCTGTGATTAAGAAGAGACGAATATCCTTAAGGTGATGTCTTCTGGGAAATGTAGCCTTCAGTGTTAGCTCACAGTTTCAGATAAAGCCAAGATTGTACCTCAGGCTGGCAGCTTAAGAATTACCCAGGTGGCACTGGTTTTGAAGGCATAAAGGGGTCATGAAGAGCAGCTGAGGGTTGGCATTGTATAGCAGTGTGGGAGACCCTGATGAGAGCTTAGGAATGGCTATTGGTGAAAGTGCAGTGCAGTTGCAGCGTGAAACCCCCACAGTTTGGGAGATGCTAGTACCATGGGACAGCCACCAAGAACAGAAGCAGCCATAGAGTGAAGCCAGCGTGAGCTTAGGAGGCAATTTGTATGTGCTGCAGAGGGCAGAGCTGGGGAATGACCCAAGTCCCTTGGAGGAGCCCAGAAGATTGTGAGTGAATCCCAGATATTTGGACATTGAGTTATTTACACTGGTGCAATTTGGTTTTGCTTTATTCAGACTATGACCGTGCCCTGGTTCTTCCCTCTTGAAGGAAGTAGTTAACCAAATTTTTATTTTTACAGGGCCCTCCAGTTGAAAGCCTTTGTGCTTTTAAACGTGATCTTGGATTTTTAAAGAGATTAGATTATATTAAAGACAGTGAAAATTTGAAGTGGTTGAATTTGTAAAGACTGTCTGACTTTTAAAGTTACTTACGTTTTATATTGTGATATTAATATTAATGTACCATCTTGAGGATAAATGAGAAAGGAAAGGTTCTAATTGAAAAGTGATGTGTTTGTATCGCCAGTTGACAAAGGGTCAGGTGCACTGGTTAGTTTTACGTCAACTTGACACAAGCTAGAGTCATCAGAGAGGAAGGATCCTCAACTGAGAAAATATATTCATTAGACCAGGCTATGGCAATCCTGTAGGACATTTTTTTAGTTAGTGATTGATGGGGAGGGCTTAGCCCATTGTGGGTGTGTCCACCCTGGACACCATAGTGGTCTTGGGTTCTATAAAAAAAGCAGGCTGAGCAAGCTAGGAAGAACAAGCCAGTAAGCAACACCCCTCCATGGTCTCTGCATCAGCTCCTGCCTCCAGGTTCCTGCCCTGTTTGAATTCCTGCCCTCACTGCTTTTGATGATGAACTGTCACATGGAACCATGAGTGGCATAAACCTCTTCCTCCCCATGTTGTTTTCATCATGGTGGTTTAGCACAGCACCCGTAACCCAAACTAAGGCAGCTACCATGTTGGTTCCTGGAACCAAAACCAGGTCCCTTTCAAGAGCAAACAATGATCCACACCACTGAGCATTGAGTCATCTTCACATCCCCACCTCACCCCCCACACAAACAACTTTTTATGAGACAAGGTCTCTCACTGTCCTGGAAGTGCTCAAGTAGACTCCCCACCTGGCCACAAAGCCTGGGATCTATCCACCACTCCCTCCCAGCACAAGGATTACAAGTCTGAAACTACCCATGCCCAGCTTTTGTTAAAATGTGGGTTCTGAGGATCAAAGTCATATCCTCATGCTTGCAAAGCAAGCTCTTAGCCAACTGAGCTGTTTTCCTAGCCCTAAGTTCCTTATTTCTAAAGTTTATTTTTCTCAGTTCCCTCATTTTGCCAGATACTATCCAGATAATACCTTTCTGTTCTGCTTAGGGATTCTCAAATACAAGCCCCTGGTAGACATGCTACAGGGAAGAGCTCCAGTTAGTGAGGACATGCTTAGACATGCTACAGGGAAGAGCATCAGTTAGTGAGGATGTGGTGTGAGGTATATGAAGTTCATGAAAGTAAATTGCAAATCCAGAATTCAAACCCATATATAAAACTATCTCAAAATATCACTCAGTATTTGGATCACCTTGACAGTACCATTCAGCCCTTTGTATCTCATTTTCCCCTGGATGTTAAGAAAACCCATACTAATGGTTCTAAGTTAGTTTGATTAAGAAACGGCTTTGTGGCAATTGTGCCAGGTGTCTTATAGAATTTGCACAATAAGTCCTCCTGACAGTTTTTTCGACAGTTAGTTCCATTTCATAGATGGGAAAAATGAAACAAAAAGTGAGGTGATATCTATAGGAAGTTTGGAGGATACACCGAGCACAGTCATGTCTACTTGTAAAGCCCATTCAGGTGAGGATAAGAAAATCAGTATGTGTGAATCACTGTGCACAGTAACTTTTCTGTCCAACATTTAAGCAACAACAATGTAAGTTTCCCTCACCTGCTCTGGATCCTCTGTTGACACACTATTACTGTGCATCAGAGAACAAAACAAGTGATAGAGGTAGATGCAATGAGGAAGGCAAAGGTGGTGTTTCAGCCATGGCTTAGCAGAATAGAGCTAGGTGGGAAAACTAAACTGAATGCTGGGGAAAAGAAGCCGTGGAGCCACCAGAGGAGAAAGGAGCAGGCTCCTAGTTGGAACCTTGCCGGTAGGCCACTAGTCTGTAGTAAAATATAAAATAATATAAATGGGTTAACCAAAGATGTAAGAGCTAGCTAGCAATATGCTTAAGTGATTGGCCAAGCAATGATTTAAATAATATAGTTTCTGTGTGATTATTTCAGGAGTCTGGGCAGCCGGGATCTGAACAAGCCACCGCTGGCAACAGAAAGGGTCATAGTAGAAGATGATTAAGGGAGAAAAGACAGGGAGAAATAAAGACCTCATATGTAAAAAATAGAGAAATGGACCATCCAACTACTACCAAGCAAAAACATTTAGTCACATGCCCAGCACTAATCTAGAGGGTGAGCATCCTTTGCTCCTAGAATGTCCTCAGAATTGGAAAGACACTGCCTCACTTCCCATAATATCTGTCCCCCTCTCCTCGAATCTTATGTATGCAAAGGTAGAAGATAACCATACTTTGAAACCTCAAGCCAGAAAAGGAATTCACCCATGGAACCAAATTCCAGAAGCCACACAGCTTCCAGTAATATCATTTGAAATTTTCATGGCATGTTTCCTTCCTAGAGATTTTACTTCCCAGTTGGAGAATACATATCTTCTCGGGCATGGTCACTGGGAGAACAGAACTGGGTCCCAGATAGACCCTGCCTTACCCCTGTCTATCCAAGCAGGGTTGGCATCTATGATATGCCCAGCAGTGCAGCTGACACAGAAGGCTTAGCAGTTGTAGCTATTTTCTCCCTCATCTGGGCATTCTCTCAGTGAGCCTTCTTTTTCCCTGCAGCAGTTGATATTATCTTGGACTCGAGGTTCAGCTTTATTATATGGTATAGAGGGAAATCTTTTCCTGAGCAACGGCAGGGACCCAACTGCTCTAAATATCTCATAGACTCCCCACTCCTAGGATGGTTGTTAGTAAAGTCTTAGAGTCCTCCTGTAGCTCAGCATAGCTTGGGGTCTGCCTATTGCCTCAACCTAGTCTCACCTCGTACCTTCCACAAGCCCTGACTGCAGGCCTTTGCATTTGCTTCTAGCTGTTCAGAGAGAACTTACCAGACTGTATGTTTTGCCACAAAAAAACTGATACTTGTTTTTCTTGTGCCCTGGATACCTTCCTCTCTCCCTCCTGCTCTGAACAATTGAGCATAGTTAATCATTATGGATGGCTTAGCCCACTGGTGAAACATGTATTTATTTAGGAAGCCAGGCTTAAACTCCCAAATTTAACCAGCATGTTTGGTATTATCTAAGTACTTTCTTTCTTCTCTTTGAAATTTTATATTTCACATATATAATTTTGCAATCAATTGTCCTGCCCATCAGTCTGTGAGTTTTGTCAGAGCAGGGATCACATGGCTGTTCACGCTTCTGTCTCCTGCACATACCACCTCTGTGTACATTAGGAGTTTACCAAGACTATGCAAATGAAAGGGTGTGCTGGCAAATGATTGTCACGGTTGCTAGTTATCTTTTTCACCTCACGTACTAGATTGCTTCAAAATGTTGAAGCATTACCGTAGCTCAGACTTTGCCATTCATGTGTAGCTCATCTAGGGATCTTATTAAGATGTGAACTCTGGTTCAGCAGGAGCCCACGATTCTGCCACCTCAGGGATGCCAGTCGTGCTGGGCTGCGCAGAAATGTACTTTAGTAGCAAAGTCTCAGAGCAGAAAACTAATAAAAGAAACACTACACGGATCTTTTGAGTTTCGGGGGATAATGCTGTTTTCTGGTTTGTGGTTTCCTAGTCCACATAACCCGGTATCTTGGAAACAGCGAGGCCATCGCTCATCCCTATCTACACAGGTTCTTACATTTAGCGTTATTCCTGTGCTCATGGGGCATGGGGGAGCATAATGTCAGAATGCCACTCCAGGCTCCACCTTCACAAGGCATGGTATAGATCACTTCTAATTTATTTATCCATTTTAACTTTTACCTTACCTTTCGTTTTTTGCAAAGGCAGCATTTCCAGAAACTACCCAAAACCAAGAAAGGCATTCAAATAATAAATATATTCAGTAAAGGTATTGAATTTGAGAAGATATTCCTGTCAAAACAAAACAGGAAAGAGAAATATCTACCAATTGAAATAAAAGATTGAAGCATCACATCTGACCTGCTTCAGTGAAAAAAATGAAATTAGATTTATTGATACTATGATCTCCCTGGCCCTCTCAGCCTTTCTGTTTATACTGCCACCCACTCCTTCCCTCCCCCACTTCCTTTCTCCAGACAATCAGTAATTTTGGCTCCAGGTAACAGAAACAGAAGGGAAGACAGAAGGAAAGTCCAGAGTTCAGAGTAGCCAAGTAGAAAGCGCATTTATCAAAACCAGGCTGTGGGTGGGTCAGTTGCTCCAGAACTTCCAGCTTGTATTGTCTTCACATCCCTGGTCTGAACTACCTCTTTGTTTTTTCATTGTACTGTGTGAAACCCCAAAGTTAGCATTCCTGGTCCTATATTCTAGGTTATATCATATATTCCAAGGTAGTATATTTTTATACTTTAAAGAAGGAATTTATTTTTATTTTAATGTCTCCAAGGCATTGAGATGTTTGTCACAGGAAAAATGTTTGCCAGTTTGGCTTATCTCCAGGTGGGTAATCAATGTTTCTCTGGGCTGGTTAATCTGAGTTTCATCTTGATGTGTCAGCTGCCCTTAGATTATAATTCAATTCACTTGTATTTCAACAGAGTTCCTTTTTTGAAGGAGGATAAGTGCCGGTAAGCTTCATTCTAGGACAGATACAGACATCAGTTATGTCCTGAAAGGCACATGTTTGTAATTTACATATGTGACTGGGATGCTACTGTGTCCATTCCTTTCTGCCATGGCAAGCTAGCATGAAAAGAGCAAGCATAGCTAAAGTCTATCACACAAACTGTTACTGGAAACCATGAATGTGTTCACTAAGCAGAGCTTCTGTTATTGGCTACCATGTTCAGCTGTGGACAAACTGACAGACCTTTATCCAGGTTGTAAAAATTTCACTGTTTTAATCTCTGTATGAGTATGAGTGTGTGTGTGTGTGTGTGTGTGTGTGTGTGTGTGTGTGTTTACCTCATATGTACCCAGAACAAGAAAAAACAAAAAGGAAAGAAAATCTATGTTCTATAATTATAGTGTATGTGTATGTATATAATATACATTGTGAGAAAGATAGTGCTGGCCAGACCATTGTACTGAAAGTCATGTCGCATTTAATCTTTGTTCTCTATTTGAAACATAGCTCAGAGCTTGCAATATTCAAGATTTACTGACTGAGTGAGTAGTGATAAGTAAGTACCACTGTGCAGGAATATTGTGTTAGAGGAGAGTGTGACTATGGGGTCTTTGAGCCCATGTGCATGACCACAAGCCCTTCAATAACTTCCTCAAGTTGAATGTCATATTTCATGACTCTGATTTTGGCAGAGAGCAGCATACCACTTAATGTGTCACATGGCAGTGTACATGTATGCATAGTTAAGCGTGTATGATAATCCATCAGCACACACCACGTACGGAGAGCTGCAGAAACAGGTTTTGCCATCTTCTGTACACTGAACCCTCAGTCATTGAATTGACTATTTCTGTCCTAGTGCTGATCGATGCCAATAGGAACAGAGGACAAGGGACAATTACTAGTCTCAGAGTCATTATGCATGGCCAAGTAACCTTGTAACAACTTTCTCAAGGACTAAACTCCTTCACTAGGGAAAACAGGCCTTGGTCCTTTAGTAGAGTGTGAAAATGACTGCCCCCAAACTCTGTGAAATGAACCTCAAACTAGTTCATTCATTACAAATGGAGGTGAAATAAAATGAAACTCACAACTTGATTTCATTATTGAGCCCATTAATTCTGCCTTGGGTGGAGCCTGGAAATCTCTCATATATTTCCTATCATTTACCATTGCAATCTTTTGTTCACATGGAAGGTTATGCATACTGATGACTGGATGGAATGAGACAGGGATGCTTAAATGTCTTAACAAGGGGTTCCAGAGCCTAGCCCTTCAGTTTGGTGGTATCCAAACCATCGAGTGTTGAGCTGGTTTCACTGGAAGCACAAATGACTTCTATTGCAACAAAAGCAGAAATACGACAACAGAACTATGGTTGTCAAGATTCACACATTCATAAGGTAAAATTCACCTAATGGCCATCAGTCTGATTGCTCAGAAGTGATAGTCATCATGGGAAAATTAAAATGCAAGTTAATCACCTACTTTTTAGCTTTTTAGGGATATCTTCAACTCAGAATCTAAACAAGTTTTTTTGGTTTTTGTTTTTTTTTTTAGTTTTTTGTGCTTTTATCCTAGAATATATAGATCTTTCTTTTATGTTGTTAGCTCAGTCTGAAATGTAAATGCCATTTCTGTAATTGCTTGTTCTCCACCTCTGAATTCTGTGAAAACAGGAAATATGAATTATGTGTGGGGAGATCAATGTTAAATATATTCACAGATATACACTCCACTGGGCTACAATGAGTGTTGGTGAAGAGAAAATAAAGTTTAGATATCTCAATATATTTGTACGCTGGCCTTCAGTGACTTTATGGTTCATCACTACATGGAAACACATTACATAATGAACTGTAATCTAATAATCATTTTCTCAGTAAAAGATGGACCTTTGCCTATTTCAGACAATTCTGATGTGCACACATCTTCATTCTCTTTAGTTAGTAAGTGCTCATGTTTGGATAACAGCAACAACAAAAGGGTAGTTGCTAATTGTATATCCCTGAGCCAGAGAGACATGCATTTTAAATTCCTTAACATTGTCAGCTTATGTCCTGGAATGCATGCAGCCAAAGTCCTGAAATCAGCAGATCCCTGTGTTATTTCTTTCGACTCTTGGCAAACACGGATGCTGTGAATGAGTTTTTAAACATAACCCATCTGATGAGCCATAGAATACACCATGTTCTTATTGTTTAAATCTGTGTTCAATTTGGAGTTAGCAGAAGGCTTTTCATTTGATCCACTTGGTGACTTTGATTTCTTCATCAACAAGCTTAAAAAGATGACAATTCTCTGTAATATGTTAGAGATTATTAATACTTCATTTTTCTCGACAAAGTCTGATATGTATATGTCTTACTACCCACATTCCACAATCAACAAACACTTGGTGTTATTGCTTCCCACAGTGAGACTTTATGTATTTCCTCTTTTGGTCAGTTTATGAGTAGTGTTGAAGGTGAAGCATTGGAAGGGATTAGAGGGCTCAATTTGTACTGAGTTTATGATTGCAATAGGTTCCCACCATTTTCCAACAACTGAACAAGTCCATCCTTACCTTTCTTCCACTCTCAAATGGAGCATCAAGCTTTGAATAGGACAGAGGTGCTGGAATCAGTTACATTTCTTCTTGGTGGTGTCAATTGGAGCCATTTCCCATTGTAAGTGTCTAGAATTGAGGTACTACTTTTTTGTAATAAAGCTGCCTGATGTAGTCTCCTAGAACTAGCCCCTAAAACTTCCCAGGAAGCTATGAAGTAAAGGAATGCAGGTCTCTCTTATAACACAGAGAATGCCTTATAGTGACATTGCCCTAATAGGCTCAACTCTTATTGAATGCTTCATAGCCATTTTGCACGACTTCCTCTGTTGCCTGTGTGCCATTCATTTGCCAGAAGTTCTACATTTCCTGAGTACAGGAGCCAGGGACTCTCAGAAAACCCATGCCCTAACTCGAGGCAGAGACCTCCATTTCTGTTGAGACCTTAGAATCTCTCAGGGTACAGCAGCAGTCCATATGAATGTGTGTGATTGCTTCTAATGAGTGGAAAATTACAGGTTTTTTGACTCTAGCTTTCAAGAAGCTGGGATTATAAAGATCCTGGCAGGTCCACATGAATCTCTTTTTATCCTCAACATTGGAGAGTAAGAGTTAAATCACCATGCATTTTGTTTCTTGTTTCTGTTGCCCTTAGCTTGTTTGCAGTCTGTGGAGGTAGATGCTGTTGTTATATACCTCACTGTAAGGTAAGGGGAATAAGATTTACAATGATTAAATGCTTTTTCCATGATCACTGTGCTAAGATTTAAGACCAGGTCTGGTTTATTCCTGATCTTATACTTATTTACTCAACAAATATTGTTAGATTCCTTTGCTGTGCCGAGTCCTCCCGTAAGTAGGAATGAGGAATGGAGGGATGTTGCAAAGTCCCTACTCTCATAGGGGTTATCTTCTAGATGGAATGACTAATTATAAATAATCACATAATGCTCTTATTTGAGAAATGTGTACACAGCTGCGTAAAAAGGCATAGCGGAGTAGAAGCATAGTCAGGTATCGGAGGAAGCTGACAAGGATGGAATCTTTGATAAGGTGGCGCCTGATATTTGACCCAAAATATTATGAAAGTAAAGCATTTTGTGGTGTGATGGAAGAACGTTCCACACAGATGGACCAACAGACACAAACAGCATGGAGTTTGTGTGTTCCTGGTCAATGGCTAGATTATAAAGTGACAGGGAAGTGGCAGTAACAACCCAATGTTACAAAGTGAAGAAATGGTTGATTGAATGTATTCACATCTCAGGAACTATTCCTTAAACTACGTCTCTCCTAGAATTAATCTTATGACATGCATATGAATACATGTAAAAATACAATACTCATTTCTCTAGTGAAACAAAAAAACAAAAATCAGGTTGTAGGAAAGAAACCCTGTGAGCACTGAGTTCTCTCAGCAGGTAATGGCACTTGCCACCAAGATTGATAACCTGAATTAAATCCCCTGGAATCCCCAAGATAGAAGTGGAGAACTGACTCTTACAAGTTGTCCTCTAAGCTCTGCACACAAACCCACACATACACACTAAAAATGAAATAAATACAGTGTAATTATAAAAAATAAGAAACTCTAGATATTTTCTTCCTCATCCACTAAACTGTTTTCACTGTTTCTGGCTTCTCATTCTTTCTAATTTCTTTCTGGCTTTCCTTCCTTCTCTTTTCTTCTTGCTTCTTGCTTTTTCTCTCCCCCTCTTGTCCTTTCCTTCTTCCTTTTTTCTTTATAAGATTAATGTGGAAAGTTTAATGAACAATGTACTTATCACTTTGTCAGTGTTGAGTGTGACCTAGAAACATTACTTGAGTCTGCTGAACTGGAGTCGTTCTTGATGTGGGTATTTGGTTGACTGGATGGCTACATGGTTCAGCATACATATGGACTGCTCTTCCTCCAGCATGGCCCACATTCTCTCTTGATTTTTTGATTTTTTCCCAGAAATCATTGTTTTGGGGTATGATGATAGCTTACCTTTGTCACCTTGTCATGCTATCTTGCACATTTTTATTGGCCTTTTCTATAGCTATCCTTACCTGGAAAAGGTATTTTTACCCTCTTCATAATAGAATAAATTATAAATGAGTCTCTGTCTTCAGGACTCTAGACTGTGAAAGACATAAGTCCACAATTCTGTGTGATATTAAATTTAACAAATGCAGCATCCCAATCAAACTCTGTCACACAGCAGAACATCTCTGCAGAGACATGAAGGTTAGAAGTTTCTGACATGTGGACCTGAATAACTCACAAGATATACCCAGAATACTATTTGCAAATGCTTTTATAAATTTTATGTATTTCCTTTAATATTTATTATTTTAATGATCTCTTGTGTTCCTGGCTTTGTGCTTGGCAAAACTTTTATTACTCTAGAACATTCTCTGTGTGTTCACAGCCTCTAAGTGCCAATAGACCAGTAATAAAGACACCATTTGATTTACAAATGTGTTGCAGTGATAGAAGATGTACATAGCAATTTCTAGGCCATTGGATTATTCTCCTACAATACAAAGAAAGGAAAAGGGAAAGGAAAAAAATTATAATTCACATTTGTCACAAATAAAAATTTTTAAATAATAAAGAAGGTCGATTTACAAGGTCATCATGTCAAAGCAGAACATGTAAAACTAGATAATTACTGAGGAATGTCTCAACTTTGATATTCATGACTGATGTTCCCACTTTTGATGATAGCAGTGTTTAACTGGCACATAACACAAGGACAGAAGACCAATTAAGAATGCACAGGACAGCATTGTGCTACTGTGCATGTCTGTCTCTCTGCTGTGTGTGTGTGTGTGTGTGTGTGTGTGTGTGTGTGTGTGTGTGTGTAGTAAGGGAATTTAATACAAGGATTTTAAAACAAGTAATAAAGCATCATCAAGTACACAAGGAAATTTACTATGTGGATATTTGGGGTTTAAAATTGGTTCTGCTTTAAAGTTGAGAATTAACAGGGAATAGGAAAGCATATTGCAGTGTTTGTCTGCATAGTTTAAAGTTCTGGTGATAGTTAATCTACTACAGTACTAAGTCTATGGAAGTCCTTCATGCTGAATACATATTTCTTAAATAACAGAGGAACATGTGCAGTCCCATAGGTGTGTGATATGTATTTTAGTTTTTGTTCTGTCTTTTGCTAGCATATGAACTTGCACAAACTCCACTCCTAAAATTTCTTCACCTGTAATAGAAAAAAAAAGTGCTCTAGTTTTTGCAAAGTCTCTTGTGATCCACTTGGCACCATTCTGACCCAGAGGAGAGGCTGCTCTGATGACTTTGGAGGTTAATGCTGCCATCGCTGTCATTGGAGACACTCCTAGATCTGCCTGAGCATCCGAAAAAGTCAGTTAAAGCCCGAGGAGAATTTGAATGAAGAAACAAGAGAGGAAAAGTCAACTCAAGTCAGCAGATCTCCCTGAATGAACATAGGGTGTCTGCCCACTGGGGGTAATCTCGTCATTCTGAAATTCTAGAGTCCTGAAGACACGAGCTGCCCAGGGATGTCAGAAGTCTTAGTTGTGTTTGGCACAAGTAGGAAAGAAACAAACAAAGACCTCTCAGACCTTATAGTAAGAGTGAGTTTTTAACACTTATTTGCATTCTAAAATTCGAAAAGCCCTCCTCACAGACAGTGTGCACACTAGCTTAGGAAATGACTTCACAGTAACAAGACTTGTGGGTATAAAGCGAGGACTTTGGGGGATCACTCAAGTGGAAGGAAAGACCACCTATACGGCAAGGCTCATGTGTTGAGTGTGAAGGTGACTTCCATATTCCTATCCATGGTTATTGATTTTTCAGGCTAAGCCTGCTGACCACTATTTCACACTGCCCATACAAAATATCTATTATCTATGAATAGTACAAGAACGGTATTTCCTATGGTGTGTTAAAAATGACCTTTGTGAATTTTACTTCCAGTGGGCAAATAATAATTATATGTGTTTGTAGAATACAGTATTTTCTTTAAGAATTTTATAGTTTTTATATTATTTACATCTGTGTGTATGTAAGTCTATGCACAAGTATATACATGCCAATCTGTGTGCACAGGTCAGAAGCAGATATTATGGGGCACACAGTTTGTTACATGAGTGCTAGGAATCCAGCTTCTGTTTTCATGATTGTGTCCCAAGTGCCCACAATCCCAAATCATTTCTCCTAGCCAGAATTTTTATATTTGTATCTATAATGTAGACTCATTAAATAAGGCTAAGTCATTCCATTGCCTGCCATACATTTCATGTATGTTGTGAAATTGTTTGGACTATATACTTATAGCAAGGTTGAAACATTAGTAATTATTGTAACCACCATTCTGTGGAAGAGATTACTGAGTCTTCTACCTCACTAGAGTTTTGGATCCTTTGGTGGTAATCCCCTGTGATGGCTAATTGTCAAGTTGATGGGATTTGGAATCACCCAGGATCATGACTGCAGCTACTGTCTTGATTATGGTTAATTGATTTTGAAGACTGGGCCACTTTGGTTGGCACTTTTCCTAACTGGCAATCCCATACTACATAAAAAGGAGACAGTAACCTAAGTACATGAGTCCATTGATGCTTCCTTCCTGATTGCGGATAGAATGTGATTGCCTCAAACTCTTACAACTATGACTTTCTTGGAGCCATGGACTGATGTGAACAGAAGGTATAAGCGCTAGTTCGTGTTCAGATAGTCCCTGACTTGCTGTGCTTTTCCTATGACAAGTAACCATGATCAAGGCAACTTATAAAATAAAATATGTAATTGGGGACTTGCCTAGAGTTTCAGAGGTTGAGTCCATGGTTATCATGGTGGGGATCATGGTGGCAGGATGGTAAACATGATGCTGGTAGACATGGTGCTGGAGCAATAACTGACAGATTACATCTGCTCCACAAGCAGGAGGCCCTGTTGTAGGTGGACTTTCAAAATCAATGAGTACAGTAAGAGACAAGTTCAAGACTAAAAGAAAATATTTGCAAACCACACATCTGCTAAAGAGTAAGTACCCAAAATCTGTAAAGATGTCACTGTAGTAATGAAAAAACAAATAACTCAATTCTCAGGAAGAGGTACATAAATGGTCAACAGATATACGATAACATGCTCATAACCACTAATCATGAAGGAAATCTATGGGAAAACCACATGAGACAAGGTCATATTCAACAGAATGTCCATTATCAGAATAGGGCCTGATAACGTGTCAGTAACCATGCGGAGAAAATGGAGCAGCCTTTGTGTACTATTGGTAGTGATGTAAATTAACATGCATAATATAGAAGATAAAGTGGAGGTTCCTCAGATTATGTCATTTGATTAACCAATTCCATTTCTGGTGTATAGATTAAAGAGTTCAAAAGGTATACTGATGAGATGATCAGCACTCTCGTGTTCATTAGGGTTTAATTCATAAGAGTCAAAGTATGTATTTGAAGTGAGTGACTGTCACATCGGTGAGTATACTGGCATATTTATGCAATGAGTTATTCTTCAACCTTTAAAACTGAAAAGTCCTGATAGGAATAAACCTGAAGGCTACATGGTAAGTGAAATAAGCCAGGGAAAGAATGAGTCATTGCATGGATCTCACTCATATGTGCAGCCTAAACTACCTGAATTCACAGAATCAGTGACTGGAACCATGGTTGGAAGCAGCTATGGGAAGAGTACACTGACCAAGCAATTTGAGGAAGGAAGATGTTATTTCAGAATATTGCTCCAGAAACAGTCCATGTGAGGTCCAAACTCGAAGCCTAAAAAAGGAAGAGAATGCAAGGAGTCTAAAGCAGATGAGATATACTTTATTCAGTACACACAGGCCTATACAGGCTGACTGTTTGCCAAATACAAAGGCCAAGGTGAAGTCCTCTGTCCATAAAGCCATATTTATATGAAATTACATAAAAGTGACTTTCTGTTAGAAATGCTTACAAAACTGCTTACTTGCATGTTCCTTGGGCATCTAGTGTCTGCCATCATGAGCTAACTTCAGGTTGCCTAGATGCTGCATGTCAGTTGTGTTTACACTAACTCGTATCCATGCAATGCTATATGTGGTAGCTTAAGTGAGAATGTCCCCCATAGGCTCATGCGTTTGAATGCTTGGGCCTAGTTGGAGGAACTGGCTTTGAAAAGGTTAAGAAGTGTAGCTTTAACTGGGTGGTCGAGGAGCATGCCTTTAATCCCTGCATTAGAGAGGAAGAGATAGGAGGATCTCTGTGAGTTCAATGGCAGCCTGGTCTACAAGAGCTAGTTCCAGGGCAGCTAGGGCTGATACACAGAGAAACCCTGTCTCAAAAAAAAAAAAAAATCAAAGGGAAAAAAGAGACATGTAGCTGTGTTGTTGGGGGTGAGTCCGTGATCATAATGGCAGGGAATATAGTGGTAGGAAGGCAGACATGATGGCGGGGCAATAACACACAAAGTTTACATTTGATCCATAAGCAGGAGAGAGAGGGAGAGAGAGACCGAGAGAGAGAGAGAGAGAGAGGAGGAAAGAGAAGGAGAAGAGAGGGAGGGAGGGAAGGAGGGAGAGAAAGAGAAAGGGAGTGGCCCTGTTGTTGACTTTTTAAATCTCAAGGCACACTGCCAGTGACACTGAGGGTGAAGACTGGGCCACTTGGGTTGGCAACTGACTGGAATGCCATACTATATAAAAAGGAGATAGTGAGCTAAGCCCAGGGCTGCACTGATGCCTCCCTCTTGACTATTCACTGAAGTGACGTCTCTGCAGATTTCAGGTATTCACTCTTTATCAGATGTGTGGTATGCAAATATTTTCTTTTAGCCTTAACTCATCTCTTACTGTAGTCATTGTTTTCTCTAGCATATAGATGCTTTCTCGCTTCTTGCAATACCATGATTGCTTTGGTTTTGGTGACCTATGCTTTGGGGGTCATTCCTCTGAAATCTTTGCCCAGACCAATGGTATGAAAAATATGCCCTGTAGTTTCTTCTAGTAGTTTTACTATTTTAAGACTAACATTGAAATATTTATTCAATTTTGAGTTGATATTTATATTTGATGTGAGATAAAAATCTGATTTTGCCTTTATGAATTTGAATATCCAATTCTTCCACTACTTATTGAAGAGACATCTTTCTCTCTTGTCTATTCTTAGTTCCTTTGTTAAAAGTCATTGACGATGAGTGTGTGGTATTATCTCAGGTGGGGCCTGTATTTTGTATCATTGTTTACTATAAGTATACCCAAATACAGTGTTTCTTTGGTTACAATAGATTTAGAAGTCAAGTAATAGGTTGCCTCTTGCTTTGCTCTATCTGTTCAACATTGCTTTGGCTAGCTGGGAAATTTCATGTTTCCATATGGAGGCAAAGCAATGCCAACTGCCAACAAAATAGAAAATCCAACCCAAAAACTGAATATGAAGCAAGAAACTGCCATAAAACACAAATATGTGTAGATTTTTTTAAAGCAGGTGGTGACCTCAGAAGCAGTAAGCAATACTGATGATTAAAGAGAGAAATATTTAAATAACCAGTAAGCTCTTGCCACCTGAGCAAAGTCACCAGGCACCAGACTGAAGGGAAGAACCAGGATCTGTTTCGTCACAAATAGTCTAAAGGGATAGTGTCTGTTCCCGTGATATGGATTAGAGCTTCCTGGGGCTGAGAAGTCTACTTAGGTTTACCAAGACAACAGCCCTTGGCCTGCACTTAACTTTCCATTCCTTGATGCCAAGTCTGGCTTGTAAAGGCAGCATCTCCTCTCTGTATCAGCACAGGTTTGCAATGCATGGGGAGCACATTATTCCAAACAGCTGCTGTTGCAGAGTGAGGATCTTTGAAAAGAACAGTGCAGTATCCTAATTACCTGTGGCAAGAAAAACATCTGTGTAAGAGAGCTAATGAAATTAATTTTAACATTCAGCAGTTGCATACATTAATTGACATTAATTAATGCCAAATTACATGAGACTTCCTATGGAATCGCATCACACACTCACCAGAATAGAATATGGAAAGAGTTCATCATACTTAAAGCTATTAGAGCAAACCTCGAGGGGAATAAGAGTGATTGGTCCCTCATTATGAACTGCAACCAATTTCTTTCTGTTTCCATTAGAAGGAGAAAGGGAGCAAACTGAAAACCTGCAGCTCAAAACTGCCGGTTTTGAGGTCACTTTCCTTCAGCTTGTAAATTTCACTCTTAGCATCCTGATCAGAAGCAGAAGATGAATTTTGACTTTCCTCTTGTTGCCTAGCTGAATGCATCATAATTCCCAGCTCAAACATAGGCTCACTGCACGGGAAAATCAGAGTATGCAGAATGAGAAAGTGGAAGGAAACAGAATGTTTAGAGGTGTCTGTTGAAACAAGCCCACTGTCGCTCTCCACTCACCCCAGTGAGAAGTGCTGGATCAGCAATTTGACTTCCTAGTGGCCGATTCTTTCACTGACTGCTTTGCTATGACTGTTGACATCTCATGTATGTTTTATGCACAGTCCTGCTCAGGCACACATAGATTGATGTCTATATATACAACTTGCCAAAAAGTGGGTCCATACTATAGTACTGTGCCATCCTATTTTTAAAGTTTTTATTTGGAAATAACTTTAGGAAGACCGAAAAGTTACCAAGGTGATTTAGAATATGTGCACTCTACACAGTCTCATCTACTTTAAGCACTTTTGTAACCAAGGCATAGTTTTCAAAACCAAAAAAATCAAATATTATCCACTGATAACTTGTTTTTATCATATATACTTTAAATATTCACCTCCAGAAGCAAGAATTTAATAGTGATTGGTTCTCAGACTTCATGTATGGGCGGCTCACTACCACATGTAACTCTAACTCCAGGTGATCCAACTTCCTCTTGTGACTTACTTGATCACTCTCACATGTACACACACATACACACACACACACACACACACACTTTTTAAAATGTTTAAAAACGTGAATATGTAAATGGATGTTTCTGTCCTGTCCTGGTCCCACAGCTGTTCACTCCCAAAGAAACACACAGAGGCTTACATTAATTATAAACTGCTTGGCCTATTAGCTCAGGCATATTATTAACTAGCTCTTACTACTTAAATTAACCCATAATTCTTGTCTATGTTTAGCCACATGACTTGGTACCTTTTCTCAGTGCAGAGATTTTCATCTTGCTTCCTCTGTGTCTGGGTGGCACCTGACTCTGCCTTTCCTCTTCCTAGAATTCTCTTAGCCTGGTCACCCCACCTATACTTCCTGTCTGGCTACTGGCCAATCAGTGTTTTATTAAACCAATATGAGGGACAAATCTTTACAGTGTACAAGAGTATTTCCAACAGCATGAAAACTAATGGTAGGGGGTCCTTTGTGCAGGCAGCACATGTGGATGTCAGAGGGCAATTTGTGCATTCAGTTCTCTGTCCACCCTTATGTGCTTTCAGGTATCTTAGTCAGGTATCGAGGTTTGCACGTGGCTCCCTTTATCTCCTGAGGCACTTTGCTAGCCCTTATTAAACACTTTTGAAAACATTCCTGAATGACCAAATCTTTTTATTTTTGTCATGATATCCTTAAATTAAATACTCAGAAATGAACCTGAATCCCAAGGGCATGACTTTATGCATCTTGCTCCACATTACTAAAGTACCGTATAACAGCATGAATTTCTAAGTGTGTTGACTTTGTGTGTAAATACTCACTGATACTTTAGTAGAAGAAGCCAAAATAGAGTTCACAAAAGTTGGCTCCATACACATGGAGGAGGTTTTCACGTAGCATAGTGAAATAAAAGTGAATCAAAGTTGGAGTCAAGCCAACGAAAGCAATGCCCCGCAATGTGCTGTAGTTCTATAAACCACCAACTTTGCTCTCTGTATCAGTGCTTGGTTCTCAACCTGGGGGTTAATTGATGCTTTCACAGAGCTTTTAAGACCCTTGTAAAACAGAGATATTTACATTATGATCTATAACAGTAACAAAAATGCAGTTATGAAGTAGTGATGAGGATAATTTAATGGGTTAGGGTCACCACAACATGAGGAACTGTATTAAAAGGTAACAGCGTTAGGAAGGCTGAGACTGCTCTAGACTTTAACAAGTGCTCCTCTGTTTTCTTATCTTGTCTCTCAGATTTACAGTTTATACAAAAATGATCTATAGATATCATTCATATTTTTTATATTTTCCAACTGGTATTTGCTCAGGATCTTCAAAGAGCCGATTGTGATCTTAATGTTACCAGACAATATTATAAGCAAAGTAACGAAGCTTGTTCATCCAGGAGTCTTCATTAAGTGTTAGCTCCAGTATCACAATGGAAATTAAGCTTATCCTTAGAAGCCCATTTGATTCAATTCACTTTAGCCATGGCTCTTTATTCATCGTCTCACACAGCAGCAGTAGGACAATGGTAGACTCAGCACACTCTGTAGCTCAATGGTGTCTTCAGGGACCAGGATCTCTCAGTCTGGTCACAATCATTAAGTAAGTTTGACTCTACCCCTGGCTCCTTTAGATAAGAAGACAACTAGAATAGTTCACATGCATCAAAGTGAGACCATATTGTACAGAGGTAGGGAAGCCCTATTCTGTATCGATGGTACCATCCTTCACTTCTCATTTAGCAGTACTAGATTTAAATGCCCTGTTCTAGACCAGCAATGTGAAGGGGATTAGGAAGACTCAGAGTGGGCTTAGTTTCGAGGCAATTAGTCCTCACACGTAGGAGCCTATGAGTCACATAAGGAAGGGAGGCACAACATTGGCTTTTCCAGCAAATGGAAGAGAAGGGTGTGTGGCAGACTATGTGCATGGCGTCATGCTGGCATCCTACTGGAGTGACAAAGGTCAGTCACTCGTCTTTTAAACGACCACTGTGTTTCTCAAATTAATCCTATCCCTGGCGGGGAGACAGGGAAAACAAACCAATAATAAATCAAGGAAATGATGACTCATCATAATAATTGACTTTTATATAGGTTTAAATTTCAAAATGTGTAGCATGTTTATTATTTAATTACATATTAATTAATTCTGTGTAGTAACTAATCGAGCAAATGGCTGATGTTGTGTTACCACTGCATAATAGCTGAAGGAGGCAGGTTTTGAGATGATGAAGCGATTTTCTTGGAGCTTTGCATCTGGTACATGACCACAGCTAGAACTGAAGCCCAGGTTTCACAGAGAGAAACCTTTTCTTCTGTGTCCCCAGGCAACCTTTAAGAAATATGGATCCACTTAAAGGCTGCAAAATGGTCTAGAGGACTGTGAAATTGTGAGGTGAAGATTTTGTGCGTTATAGATAGAGATGGAAAGAGACAAGTCTCAAAGATTGTTGTTAAGGAGAAAGATCTTAATTTGTGCGAAAAAATGGAACTATGGGATGTCTAAAGAAAGGAGGTGGAAAGGATAGTTCAAGGTGGCTTTTCCTTTTGTTCAACTTTAGGTTTTACAAGCGCTCAGTGGGATTTTAGACTGGAGAGCTGGCCTGTGCTGGCACAAGGTCCTCTACTGAAGGAAAGTTGGAAGTAGAACTTTTGTTTCATCATTTACAGGTCTACTAGCAACCATATCAGTCAAGGGTCAGCTGGACCACAGGTGCATGCTGCCCCCTACTGACCCTTCTCGTAGGAGATGTTCTTTGGGAGTTCTTTGCTAATTTTGAGAAGTCTTTCATGTACCCTTGGATCCAACTTAGCACAACGTTGCCCATCTCCACTTCCTGTCAATGATCAAGTTCTAGTATTTCATTTAGGAAAAAAAAGTCTGTAATTAAGCAGATCTGTTTCAAAGAAATATTCACATTTTTGCTTACAGTGTGTCAGGATTAGTATTAGGAGTTAGGGGTGTAACAGAGAGAAACACACACACACACACACACACACACACACACACACACACACACACCATGTCTTCATGAACACTATTTTATAACTGAAGCAGGGGAAGCAGCGAATAGAAGTAGATAGTCAGGTATCATTGGTATAGCATCTAAATTTTATTCAGGGAGTAATCATGGAAGGTCTTCAGAAGTAGATGTGGGCTGAATCGAGAAGCTCATTGGTAACTTGGTACAATTCTCCTCGAAGGAGAATGGGTAACTTGGTAAGTTGGTAACATTAGTAAAATTCTCTGGGAAGGGGGAAATGTAGATAGTCTTTAACACCAGGGGGAGGCTGGGCAAACTTATAAACAGAAATTAGGAGATTAGAAAACTCATGGGCAGAGTAAGAGAGATAGATAGGTAATCAGGAGAGGAAAGTAGATATGGTAGCCAGAGGAGGGGCTGAATGTATTCCAGTGTGGTTTTATGTGGCATTTTAAATGAATACTGGCATAAAAGGATTTTATAGATGCCAGAGCCTCTCTAATACAACATCCGTGAAGCAATAGAGAATGAACTGACCAGAGTCATCATTATGATGCTGTGTTTATTGGCCACTGTGCAGTGTCAGCTGAAAACTCGGGTTTCAATTTACTCACCTCTAAAATGAGAACAAAGGGTTTGAATTGGAGATGTTGCAACTGTGTTTCATTTTCAATCCACAAAGAAGCTCCTTTATCTTATTAAGGTTTATAGTATTCATTCAGCAGAATTTCCACCTGAGATTTTAAAATACTGCAGGCAAGTGTGCCTCCCTGCTTTTCAGTCAAAGATCAAAGTGTGGAGCCGAATTCAAATAAAGATGAAAATCTGGTTACAAAATCACAATGTCTTATGCCAGTTTTTGAAAATCTTTTCTTTTGTGTGTAGAAGGGAAAAGATAAAGAAGAATTTTGTATGTAGGATTACAAGACTTGGACATTCCAGGAGAATGTGGTGCTGGTAGCTACGTAACAAAATAACAAAGGCAATTTGAACAGTAGAATGCTACTGAGTGAGCACTTAGAGAGACTGAGGCTTGGTTGAACACTTCAGGATTCCAAGATTAATGTACATTGCCTCTGAAGCTTCTGTTTTTGTCCTTTCCAGACTCACAATACCTAACCTGTCGGATGCAAAACTGCACAGAAACCAACAGAAATAAGCCTTTCCCAGGCTACATTGACCCCGATTCTTTGATTGTTCAGGATGATTATGTGTTTGTTCAGGTAAGAAGACCCGACTTCTGCTCATTGGCTCAAGGCATTTCTAGTGTCTGTCTTGTTATAGCTCTTTCTGCCTGCCTGCACACCCTCAAAGGGAAGAAAGAAATGGATCGGAAAGGGAGGACAAGAGGGACAGAGAGGGGGGAGAAGGTGGAAGAGGGGAGGAGGGAAGGAAGAAAAAGAGGGTGGAAGGGAGAAGCAAGGCTCAAGGGCAATTTTTTAGCCTAGTCTCTGTAGGAATTTACAAAGCTGTCTAAAACATGCTACATTGACCCAGGAGTGATATACATTGCTATTTACCTGTTTCCCCAAAAAATCTCCAAGCATGAAGTGAACTGAGACGTTACATCCATTTCTCCTTATCAGCTCCCTCCTCAGTACCACTTCAAAGAAAAGAATGTGAACGGGAAATTGTGCAGGAGATGGAGGTGGGACTGGCCAGAAGGCCAGCAAGGATGAGCCCCTGGTATGGTCAGGAAGCACTGTGGTTCCCAGGCAAACGTGGAATGGCTAATTTCCTTCTCCTAATGGAATGGAAAACTATTTGAGAAGTGAGATTTCATGAGTAGTGACAGGAGACAGCAGTAACCGTGCACTGTTTCATTTAGCTCTTAAGGACTATTTTGGTCTTGTTTCATCAATTCATCTAAAAATCATGTTATTACTTTCCAGGGTAAGAATGGAAAAGGTATAATTGCTAAATAAGTGTATAAATATATACACTTACAGCTAATTAAGTGAATACATCAGATATTATTATAAATATTTTTATATAATATATGGGTATATACACATGCTACAGTTAAGGTACATTCTAGACACGAGTTTATTTGAAGAATAAATTATGATATCTAATTCTTTTCATTGAAAGAAACTGCCTACCATCAGCCTATGTAATTTTGAAATGTTTCACAACTTCCTTTTCCTACAGGGATAGTTTCAAGTGACATTCAAATGGTTGCATGTGTTAGCCTTGTCCCATTCATTGCTCTACCATTAATGCTGTCAAGAGTATTTCTCTGGTTTCTGGCAACAGTTTATAATCCACATATCGGGCATACAAATCAATCTCAGAGTTTATATTTAGGATTATATGAGTGACCTCCCGTAACCCATTGTTTCCACACATAGTGCTGAAGGATGTCTCTTTCCACTCACCCCCCTGTGTCTGATGATCATTTACCCCAAGCTTTGTTGACATTTCAAGCATGCAAACTCCAGTGACATTCAAACCGAAGATATTTACATAGGTCACAACTGGCACATTGTCAGAGGTGCCTTCTACTCTGCCCAGAGTAGTGTTCAAGTCTAGATGGAAACCATACCTCTTCCTCCTGTCGTGCAAGCCCTGCAGGATCCATTAACCTGCTTTGACAAAACAGTGCCAGTTTCTATGGTTTTCTTCCAAAAGATGGAGACCAAGAATTAATTTGGAACCCAAATCTGAAGTGACGTTCTGCTAACATGCTTGAACACACTAAGACATCAGTGTGATGCTGTTAATAGGAACTCTGTGTGGAGATGAGAAGGCTTCTCTCCACTGCCGAATCTGAGCCACTTCCTTCTGTCCCACTATGACTACTTGTATGGCAGGAAAAGCTCCATGGCTGAAGCGCAGTGAGCGAATATCTCCTGAGACTTCTAGCATTGGAAAGAACAGAGCTAATACAGTCACTAAATTATGTATCTAGTGTATATAATTTATACTATATAAATTATATATACTATATATAGTATAGTATATATAAATATGTGCTATTTATCTAGCATATGTAGAAACATACATATATAGATATATTCACACATAATTTATATGTACATATAATATATAACCTATGCACACACACATATATACATATATATAAAATTTACTTTTGTGTATCAGTGTTTTTCCTTGCCTGCTTTTTTATGTCTGTGTACCACATGCCTGGCTGAGCTCAAAAGAGGAAGTCAGATCCCTTGGAACTGGAGTTACAGATGTTTGGCAGCTGCACTGTAGGTGCTGGGAATCAAAACCTAGTTCTCTGGAAGAGCAACAAGTGCTCTTAACCATTGAGTCATCTCTCCAGACCCACAGTGCGAATCTGCAGATTACATTTTTGTCTATTAAATGGTTGTTGTTGGGCTTCTGGGCACCCCTATACAGTGAATAAGTTGCTTTTCTGTGAATACCAACCATGGGTAGCGGTCCTTGGCAGGCATTGTTGGTGCTGTGTGGCAGCTGCCTGCTCCGTTCAAGCAGCAGGTCTTCTGCGACCCCAAATGTTTCCAATAGCTCCTCTTACCACCTTGTTTCTGTGATCCAGCTGACATCCGGAGGAAGACCACATTACTACGTGTCCTACCGAAGAAGCACGTTTGCACAAATGAAGCTCCCGAAATACGCTTTGCCTAAGGTACACGCTGGGTTGTGATTTTCATTGCTTTCTTCTCAGCTACAGTCTCCCTCAACCATATTTTCAAGGTCACTACCAGCCTCCAGTAGTGAGTCACCTGCTCATTCAGCCATACTTCTGCATCTAGGCTTCCCAACTCCTATTTGGTATTTCTGTCTCCCTTTCTCTATGGGTCCTTCTCCTCTTCTCTTTCCCTCTGATTTTTCTTTCTTTGGAATTTCTGTTATAGAAGTGCCTGGGTAAATTAATAATGCCCTCATTTTTGTCTTTCAATATTAAACATTCCCAAGCAATATGTTTGTTTTTAAATCAAAACAGAAAAAAAAACCCAAAACGTTAACTTTATGTTATAGGACGTTAGTTGTTCTCAGTGGGTGTTGGGAAGCGGGTTGTCTTCAGAGACCTAGGAACAGCTGAGTCCCCTGACTTCTCTAGTGAGCCTTTCAGAAACAGTAGAAAGTAAAAGTGAGATCTTGACCTGCATTCCTGGCTGGCATCCTCAAGTTCTTTCCACAAACTCTGAAAAGCTGTGTTAATATGGAGCGCCACCTAGTGGAAAACAGGTGATGTGGCTTTTCAAAAATACCTATTTGCAATCTCAAGGTTTCTGTGTTGTATTTGAGGTGACCAAAGTTCAGCCTATTGTAGCTGAATTTTACAGCAAATGAGACGTATGTATGGGGGAGGGGAGAAAGTTATTACATTGATCTAAATAAAATTATAACTCAACTCTGAATAATTTAATTTGAATACAGAATATAAAGAAACTTATTTTGAGCTGACTCTAGTCTTTAAGTAAAATTAAAATGCAAGAGGAAGGCTGAGAATTGTTAAAATTGTCTGTGAGAGTCTCCTAGTAAGGATCCCGCAAGGGATAGCAATTCAGGAAAAAAAAAAGGAATACCCCTCCCTTAGCTGAGTACTGAAGTGAATTGTGATTCAGTCTCCAAAATTTGAAGAAAACTTGAAAGATTTGTACATTTAAGAACAAAATTTATACTCATATCAGTGAGATGCCCTGGTTCAAGAGGCATACAGAATGGAGCCTAAATCAGGGGACCGCATATTTCACTCATTCCTCACACGCTCCCTCTTGGGTCAGCATATTCTTGGAATAACTTCAGCCAAAGCCAAATTCTATCTGCCACACAGACAAGGTTGGAACCCAAATTTTCTGTCATGTCTAGTGAGGTCTATAATTTTCTTCCCTGGCAGGTAAACTAATGACTCCCTTTGTTAAAGCTTAGCATGTTCCACACGCCACCAAATTGTTGTGCGATCAAAAAACACGGAGGGAAAAGACCACACTGGTGTAGGCGCCCTAGAAATGGTGGGTTAAACTCAAAGGCTTCTGTGGATGGACTGCTGGACGGGTGCTTTACATTGCTTGTCCATAGTCCTTGCAGAGATCACTATTGGCAGCTGTCCCCAGTGACCTCTAGACAATCTCGAAGGCAGCATTTCTCACTGCCTTTTGGAGCTGAATTGACCATCTGCACCACCCCGTCCCCTGCCCCCGCAATTGATCATATTCCATGACTTAGCTTCATATCAGTTCTCAGGGTAGGATGAAGCAATAATTTGGCTTGTTACTATGAAAATAGAAGCAAGTGTCACAAATAAATGGATTATTTGGTCCAGGTGGGTGTTTATAATTTAAATCAAAGAGAAACTTAATTATAATCCTGCTATAGCTTCAAAGAGAAGCTCCAGCATGGATGGAGTGTTCTGCCTCCAAGGTGCTGTCTTACATGGCCTTCTGTCAGAACCAGGGCTGCATTTCCAAGTGAGCAAAGCTTCACACTGATTGAAGAAATAGAGACACATCCGCTCTCTCCTGCTCAAATGTCTTTCATCACACCTACTGCCATTGTATCAGATGTTGAAAGAAGAAAATGTTGCCTTGGGCTGTGTTTAAACAATTAGCAATAAGTGAAGGGAAACCATCAAAGAGTGATAGCTAAACATTGCCATTGCAGGTAAGAGTATATGGCCTGTTAGGCAGAGTGACATAGTGACAGTTCTTCCTTCCCCTGACTGACTTGGAGCCTATTCTTAGCAGCTCCAGTGAGATAGATGAGGCAATACATACGAAGTGCCTCCAGGGTTTTAGAGGACAGATACTCTATAAAAGCAAGGTAATATTATTATTAGTATGGATCTAGTTGTCTCCATAGTGGAAGATAGATGGCTACCAGTATGCACGGGGTAAAAAGGATGCTCCGTTTGCAACAGGAGACCTAACTTCACACATGGATCTGTCACTAACTTGCTTAGAAACCTTAGCTATCTGGGTTTTATTACTTTTTCTTTTATTCATTTTTAAAAAATAAAGAGCTTAGAATCAAAACAATATTTTCCCCAATTTGTCACTCAGAATAAAATGTCCCTGGTGATATATTGGAAAAAAAATGGTTCTGTAGTCAAATAAATTTAAAAAGAAAGTAAACTTCAATCCATGTGACTTCCGTAGAGACTAAGAAGAGGTTACTAATATAGCTATGGTTCATGGACATCCTATGAGCAGCAAAACCCTTTAGTTCAGCATTAATTCAATAGTTTACCACCATGCATGGTGGAATAAACCATAATTACCCCAGCCTCTGGGAGGTAGAGGCAGGATTATTAGTAGTTTGAATCCAGGGACTGCAGAAATGACTCAGTAGTTAAGAGTTTGTGCTGCTCTTCCAGAGGATCTGAGTTGGGTTTCTAGCACCTGTATCAGGTACCACATGACCATCTCAAGCCCCAGCTCCAGGGTATCTGACATTCTCTTCTGGACTCCAAGGCTACTCACATGTGCTTGTGTGTGTGTGATATATGCTTAAATAAAATAAAAATAGGTTTTGAAAAGAAAAACAGGTTGAGCTGAGATGACTTAGTGATTTCAAGGCTAACTTGGTCATGGAACTGACTACATAGCATGATTCTATTTTATGAGCAACCACACACAAAAACCTGAATGAATAAACCACAAACTAGTACATACAAAAAGGTTCAAATGAGCTTCTAACTCCATTGAAAAATCCACTAAAACCCAGTAATGCTAGTAACCTATAGAACAGACTTTGCAAGGTATTCCAGTGGAATTCCAAATAAGAGTCTGGATTGGTTCAGAATCATGGGAATCAATACAGCAGTAAGAACACATTTTCTTAATAAAGGGTTGGGGAAAGGTGAATTAAATTCCAAATGTATCAAATATTTATGACCAGCATCATCGTGTAAAGTCTACTTAGTAAAATTACATAAAGGTAAAGAGAGGTTGGTTTGCAACCTTCAGACACAGTTATTTTTCCCAGTTAACACTGTATGACAAGTTCTCTAAGCTACCCTGCTAAAGCTAGGTAAAAGAAATGTATTTTCAATATTGTGTTAGTTACTTGTCCTTTTGCTGTGGTAAAATACCCTGGCAAAAGCAACTTAGGGGAAAAAGGGCTTATCTTGGCTCACAGTTCAAGGTACTCAGGGTTGGATCCTTGCAACAGAGGCTTGAGGCTGCCGGCCATGTTGTATCTGCTTTTAGGATGCAGTGAGAGATGAATGTCTGTGCTCAGCCACCTTTCCCATTTTTATTCAGTCCAGGACAGAGCCCGTTGTGCTGTTCCTATTCAGGGTGTGCCTTCTCAAGTCAGTTAACCCAGTCTAGAGAATTGTTGTATTCCCAGAGTCTTATCTCTAAGGTAATTCTTGTCAAGCTGACAATTAATGCTAGCTAGTATCTACAAGAACCAAATCTCCACAATGGATTACGAAGTACAGTGCCATAAAAGGATGACAGTAGTCTCCCAGGATTATGTTCTCAAGTCTGATGTGTGCATCCATCAAAAGCTCACTGCTGCAGAAACTCACACGGAAGCCCGTGGGTGGGAACTGACTGTGTTAGGTGCAGCTCTCATTTGAAACAGTTTATCAGGAATCCAGGATTATAACATACTCGAGGGAAGGACACATAAACAGGAAGGAGTTGTTCAGCTATTTAAAAGATTTTGGCTTCTATCTAATTATGAATTAGGAGCCATGGAAGGTTCATCCACATGGATGAACTAGTGAATTTAAAGATGCTAATTTCCTCCATCGGACAGAAAACATTTGGATGAACCTTTTCTTGAGTATATCAGTGAGTGAATATTGAAATATTTCAAAGGCAGAGAAGCCAAGTTGATCTTTCGTAATCAACAAAAGGGATAGACAGACTCCCTTAAGTGAAACACTCACTTCCCTAAGAGGTGAATATTATTATGGTATTTGAGACTTGTTGATTTTATCTTCACTATCCTGTGAAGGACATGATATTGTTATTTTGTGCTCACAGACAGAACATCTGAGCATGAAGTTCCACTCAGGTGACTGTGTCCCAAGCCGAGACTGAACCGAGACTTTGAGAACTCGAGGTTAGAAGTAGGACTCAGGACACACTGAACAATTTGGGTCAGGATGGTTTCCCGGAAGATCAGATGTAAAGTTTCTCAAGTGTACAGACAGCATGGTCGGTTTATGAAGATTTGAGTTTTACAAAATCCAAGGTCATTTCTATATTTTTTCTTTTGCTGTGTATTTTTTGGGTACCTCTGTTTATTTTTGGCCTTTTTATATTTTAACTGCTTTACTCTGAGTTCTTTGGAATTCATTCTTTGTAGACTTTTTAGGCCACAGGATTAAAAATCAGCCCAAAGCACAGCAGCAGGCTTCCCTTAAGGAAACAGTAAGCCTTGGTTGGAGACAGCCAGTTTCGAATAGTGTCAGACAGTGACTAGAGCCATGAGTGGGGAATAAAGGATTTGGAATTCTTGCCAGAGGATGGTGGGTGAGGCCTTCATGTTTTGTTCACTTTACTAGTCTGTCTGGTCACCTTGGGGTCTGGGAGCACCATCCCTTATGATAATTCCTTCATCTATTGCGTTTTTTTTTAGAGAATGTGGCAGAGGAAAATATTAGATTAATAGCTGAGTTCTTAAACTAATTGCTTATACAAACGTTAATGCTTTGGGATTTTTCTGGTGGACATGTTTTCCCCTAGGGAATTTCAGGGTGTTGCCAAACCTTTCACAGTACTTGTCAAACTTGAATGTGCATATTATTCATGGAGGGACCTCATTAAAGGCACATTGTGATTCACTGGGTAGGGTCTGAGATTCTGTGTGTCTAAGGAGTTTGCCCCCAGCACCAGTGCTGCTAGTCTACAGACGACAGTGGAATCCAGGGCTTGTCTGGCTTCTTTTGGTCACTGTAGATTGTCCTTATGTTTGCCTTGTGCACGACTTCTGAGTTAGTAGTATGCAAACTTGACAAATACATAAAAATGACTGGTTCTCCAAATTCATACATATTTAAGAACACTGAGTTCAAATTCTCTAACAAGGCAATTAAATTACAATAAGACTACTATACATCCTTCTGTCTCATTGTGTTAATGGTTGCCCCAAAGTGACAGAAAAAAATGCTCAATTAACGCTTAACTCTCTTTTTTTTGGAGGGGGGGCATTTGAGACAGGATTTCTCTGTGTATCTTTAAAGACTTTCCTGGAACTCTCTCTGTGGACCATGCTGTCCTCAAACTTACAGAGATCCGTCGGCCTCTCCCTCCTGAATCCTGGGATTAAAGGTGTGTGCCATCACTGCCTGGTTTAACTCATTTTCATATATGTGAAAGGCAGCTTTTGCTATCTCTCCCTCTGCATCCCATCAAAGCTCTTCATCATCCACACTCTTTGAATGTGTGCCAGGTTAGTGTATAAAATCCTTCCCACTTCACTTCTTTGTGTTTTTCTTCAGGACATGCATGTCATTAGCACAGATGAGAACCAAGTGTTTGCAGCCGTTCAAGAATGGAACCAGAACGACACGTACAACCTCTACATCTCAGATACCCGTGGTGTCTACTTCACCCTGGCCTTGGAGAATGTCCAGAGTAGCAGAGGACCTGAAGGCAATGTCATGATTGACCTCTATGAGGTATGTCACCAAGCATATGTGGTTCTGGAGGATAGCAGCACCCAGACAAACTGGTGAAATATAGGTCACCTGATCATGCTAATGCTGGTCCTTGGACAGTGTCACTCCACCTGAAAGAAGGGAAGACTTACAGAAAGTTCTTCTTGTTTAACTTGCAACCCATAGAATTTTTAAGAGTTTTTTTTTAATTGATCCTACTAGGCAAGAGCAGCTCCAGAGAAATTAAAAATTGTCTGGGGTAGAAATCACAAAATTAAAGGCTTGCATATGATTGATCTACATAATGATATGCTATTTGATATAAGATATAATATTTCAAAACAGATTTGAATGGCCGTCAGGGTTTTGTGTAGTGAATGAGTTGGCAGTACTCTTGCCTGCCTTTGAAGTGACTTGAATGATACATATTTGTATGCTTTGAGAAAGTATCCTGTTGGCTTTGAAGAATTTCCCAACTTGATAACCTCAGCTGGCCAGTGACCCACCTCTCAATGGCCAATGCATGAGATAATATTCATAAGATTTTTTTTTACAAAAACAAACCTGGAAAATTAAATTAGCAGAAAAGTACAATAAGCCAGAGCTTATCCAACTTCCCTTGGGACACTGGCTCTTTGGTTTTCTAATAACCAATACTCAAAGTAAAACCGTCTAAATTGTATCAATCACTTATAATGAAAAAAAGTACAAAAGGTTCATTATCTTTGTTATGAACCGCAATGGTATTACTATGGTTATGAAGATTTATACTCTTATAGAAACAGAATGGGTCAGTTACAGACTTAATATTTTTTCATATAGAATATGGTACATGACTCCATTTTTAGAAAACAGAATTAATGTTTTTGCACCTCTTCCTCCCAAGGCCCAGGGACTATCACTGAAGAGGGTGGAGGAAGATTATAAATTCCAGATGCAGTGGATGATTACAGGCAGTATTTTCTGGACATGAAGGAACAGGTGTACACAGGAACTCAGCGGTTGTTGACTGCATGCATAAGACCTGCCCAGCATCAATCCAGAGAATATCTTAGCATGGGAAGTCCCAGCCATTGTTGTAAAGGAGCTCCTAGAAACTGATGGTTGCAGGAGGAATAAGGAGAGTTAGTCTTCTTCTGGGCTGAATTGTCTTTAAAGGCACAATGGATATAAAACAGGCTACTCTTTGGGGATGAGTTTCATCTTTTGGTCAGTGTGGATGTATGATGATGGTTTCTGAATGAGTTAGAATGGGTCATTTTATAACATATTCAGGGTTAGAAAAGTGCTATGGGACAATGGTTTTACCCTGTAAAGATTTGTTTCTTGTACTTGTTTAATAAAATGCTGATTGGCCAGTAGCCAGGCAAGAAGTATAGGTGGGGCAATGAGAACAGAAAGAGAACAGGAGAATTCTGGGAAGAGAAAGAGTCAGTCTGCAGTTGTAAGCCAGACATAGAGGAAGCAAGATGTGACTGCCTCGCTGAGAAAGGTACCAAGCCACATGGCTAACAGAGACAAGTATTATAGGCTAATATAAGTTATAAGAGTTAATAAGAAGCCTGAGCTAATAGGCCAACCAGTTTATGATTAACGTAAACCTCTGTGTGTTTATTTGGGACTAAACGGCTGTGAGACCTGGCAGGACAGAAACCTCATTCAACAGAGAAATGTAGTAACAGGCCTTCACTCTGGAAAAAAGTCAGAAATGGTGTCAAACTCATGCAGCCTTAAAGACACTGTCATTTTGTTAAGATCAAGGATTCACAAGAAGCATCTGTGTTATATCCAGTGAAAGAAACCAACTTCACTTAAGAAACTCAAGCCCAAATGTATATCCTCTTAAGTGTTCTATTTCCTCTTTTCTTTAGAGGTGTAAAACAACCTTTCCATAGTAGCTCAGTCTCTTTTATATGCATAAAACCAGGCACATAGACTGATATGCCCTGCAAAATAAAAATAAGATGAAGTGCATGCTAAATTCAGAAATTGACAGACTAGTATATGATATACTTAGTGTATATGTACTTAAGAAAACATCCTGCAGATCTTTTCATCTTTGTATAAGCTTTTATCCCACGTTTCACCTCATGTTTCAGCTAGATATAGTGTCTAATCTCTTAGGCTCCGATTGAATATTTATTCTGGAAAACATTTACATAGTTTAAAGATTTAGTGTCAAGAATGCTCTAGATAAAGTTTGATTTATATTATGACATTTCTAAAATCCAGGCTGACTGAGTTTGAATTCTAGTTGTACTGCTCTTCCTGTTGAAATGTCTGCTCAAGACAAGTGCATGCCTTCTGAGCCACACTTGCCTTGTTGAGAATATAAAGATGAACATATTATCCAATAGATTCCTCTGAGGATGAAGTCAATTAATCCTTGTTAACTAGTATTCTAATGCCTGAAATACAATGTTTTTAACAAAATGTAGAATTATTAGTGCAATCTTGCAGTGTCCCTAGACACCACTTAGCATTCTATTCTGATTGTCTTAAAACATACTCACATTTTTAATGTCCAGCACATCCCATCACTGGGACTTCTGCTTCTTTCCATATTGCAATCAGCAGTGAAATCTGACATTCTTAATACTGGGTACTCATCTTGCCAAGAAGTAGAAACTTCAACTCTCCTTTTCTCATTTGGAAATTTCCTATGAACATTTAAACTTGAAGTTTGTTGTGTTGAAATGCCTGGCATTCCCTTGTCTTGAGGCAGCCACACATCTGTAATGGTATAGCCCATGTAAAGTCACAGTGGCTGTGCCAGCTTAATGATCCAGTTCAGTTTCCTGAGTCTAGTTCCATCCTCTGCCTCACAGCTCAGCCTTAAAACATGGGGAGGTGCTTAGTCTTGCTGCAACTTGATATGCAATTTTGTTGATACTCAAGGGAGACAGACTGGGATGTGTAATATTTAAATTAATTTTAAAAATTTAAAAGGTGAAAGAAAGAGTAGATAAAAATGCATAACAAACAAACAAAAACCTGAAGAATGTATACCTACTATTCCAGGAAAGTCAGCAGAGTCACCCCAGGGGGTCCCTCAGGATATTTTTAGCCATATTTGACCACATAAGTAAGTTAATGGTAAATTCTAGTAAGATGTTAATATCAGTCATGTTTTGATTTATACAAACCACTAAACATCTCTGGAACACTAAAAGCAAACAAAACATACTTTCACTTTTTTTTCTTCTTCCTGACTACACCTTTCCCTTTCAATTCAAATGGGTTCTTTTCAATTCAATTCAAAAATGGATTCTCTAGATTAATTTTATTTTCTGTAGGAAATGAAGACCATGTTCAAATATTGGTCCTTTGATGGTGAAACAGGTGAATAAACTGGGCAGGCATGACTTTGCAATGAACCATTTGCAACCATTTCTTTTTAACAAACGGCTTTATGAATTCAAACACTGCATCAGGTATGGGATGAGGGGAAGCAGCAGCATTATGACTGCAGGACACATCAAGCATCCCTTGTTAATCCTGCATTTACCCTTCATGTCTCTTGCTGTTGACTATCTGCAGGGAAACTGCTGGCTCTCATTAGCATCACTGTGAGCAGTGGTGTGACCACATTATGTAAAGGCATTCTGCATCCCGGGGAAGGGAGACCAGTGTCTTTGTTTTATTAGCTTGACAGTTCAGAGCAACTTGAATTGAAATGGATGTGAGCAGAACAGCAGTGGCATATCTGCTGATTACCTAGATAGGACAAGGCCTGGCACAAATGTTCCCTTAAATCTGATTGTTCTGGCTAGCAGGAAGATGAAATTCATCCAGCGTGAATTTCCCCGTAGAACTGCAATGAATGATGAGTGCTTAGAGATAAGTGAGAAGCAAGAGAATCCATAAATGAATTAATAAGTAGCAGAGATGAACATCATATGAGGTGGGCGTGACAGAGATAGGACCCATGGAGTGTGTGTCTGCTCACATGGGGGTGATGGAGAATGCCATTCCTTTATGTGCCTCTGAGTACCAGTTACCTGCCATTCCCACACGTGTGTGCTCGGGAAGCCATGGAGGAAATGCAAACTGTAGAGAATAGAAGTGTATAGGTGGGACTGTGTCTCAAGTATCCACATGGGGGGCTTTGTGAAAACAACAACAGAAACCTCGCTTCCTACTAAAAACAACCATTTACTTCACACACATTGTCACCTGGGTACAAGCGCTTCCTACTAAAAACAACCATTTACTTCACACACATTGTCACCAGGGTACAAGCGCTTCCTACTAAGTACAACCATTTACTTCACACACATTGTCACCTGGGTACAAGCGCTTCCTACTAAGTACAACCATTTACTTCACACACATTGTCACCTGGATACAAGCTCTGTGTTTTCAATTCTATAACTATATATGTATGTGTAATGAGATATGAAAGTGATGAAACAAAATATTAGAGAGAGAATACTCTGGTTTAGTTAATAAAATACCAGAATTTTCTCATAGTGTGAGTTATTTCTATTTGACATGCTCTGTAGTCAAGGAGGCGAAGAAATGTGAGCCAGGACTTTTGGTTATGGACCAAACATCCCAGGGATGGATTTTTAAACAAAATTTAGTAATAATAGTTAATTTGGGGTATCATCTTGTACAAAACAATGTATAAAGAACTTTCCATAATTCTTTCATTTGACCCATAAATTAACATTTAGATGACTGCAGTCTCTTCCTCCTTGTTAGGTAAATAAAGGAGAGAGTGCATAGGCACTTTCACAAGGTTACAGAGCAAACTTAGGGCTCAAATCTAAGGTGATGTGGATGTTCAACTATGGTGTACCATGTCCCTCCTGAAAGATCAGACTCCTTTTGTTTGATTGTGAATGTTCAATAGTGTAACGACTGAAGGATAAGTTAAGACTGGAGAAATAGTCTTCATCTTCCCAGATGTGGGGAAAAAAAAGCAGACAGGAAGAAGAAAGCAATGAGGAAAACAGTCAATTGCTTTAGGCCTGTGTCCAGACTTTCAGAACCAAGTCCAAAGTTACATACAAATCCAAACAATAGTTGCCAATTTTGTCTTGTAGAAGGAAGTATATATGTGTGGAAATTATGAAAGCAAATATTCTAAAATTCCATTATTCCCAAAGAGCATGAATGCATCAGTGACCATGTGGGTTGAGTAACACAAGAGAACATGTTCATTGTGATCAGTGCAGAAGAGATGTAATGAATGTGTCTGAGAACTGTGATTTTTAGTATATTTGTGTGTAGGTGATGAAAGGGAGTTGGACAGCTTTGGACAATGCCACCCCTCCTTTGGGAAGGGAAAATTAATTAATGATGATAAAGAGCACTTTGGCTTAATGGAAAATGATGGCTCAGGACTGCTAAGTGTTAAAGGTTGTGGTTGGGAGTGAGGCTACTTTGGCTGATAAGTACCGAATGCACAAACGGTGAGGCATGAGCAGCAGGAAGGCTGTGTCTTCTGCACAGGATATGCAGCTCTTCTTTAAAAGAGAAAACCCAACCATGATGATGGCGACGATGTACCATGACTTCTTAAGAAAAAGTGCCTCTTAAAAGCCAAGGTCAGACACCGAGGATACAAAGCCTGTCCAAGCCAAGTCAGAGTTTTTGCAGGCTACAGTCTTTCTATGAGAGTACTAATTGATCAGGTATTAGAAGAAGAAATAACATTTAGCTGGGGGTATATCTCCATGGTAGAATACTTGAAAGAGTATGCTCAAAGTCCCAGGTCCAATCACCAGCAGCAGGGGGATGGGGAGGAGGACTCCTTAGACTTTTTTTTTTTTTTGTCAAGTGAGTACTTTGATTATAGCGGCACACCTAACTCCTTCAGAACACTCATCTTTTCTGGCTGGGGGATTGTATTTAGAAGATGAAAACAGCCCACCCTCAAACACAAAGGAAAAATGACCTTGAAAGTGGTCTCTTTATTGCCACAGTTCTTTCATCTACATTCTTGAAATCTGACACTTAAGTTTTGCATTTTAAGTCTGAGAAGGTAGGTATCATGGTTTGCCCATCAGCATCAGAGGAAGAAATAAGCAAAACACTCCAGCACAAGAGGCCTCCCAATTTGAGTTCCACTTGAAACACATGGAAAATTGGCAGAGGAGAGAACTTGCAAGACAATACACATGAAAAGGAAGGTGTCTGATACCCTTCCTTTAAATCATCAAAGAACTGCCCAACACCTAGCATATTTTACATCTCAAAGACCATTTCATAGATGAAGGGACAGGTGCGTAAAATATTCCAGTTATTAGAACTTCAGTGGTTAAAGGAAAGAAACACATGTTCAGGAATTTACTGAATAACTACAGGGTAAAGGCATCAAAACTATTACTGGTAAGTCCTATAAGTATGATGTGCCTGTGTGAATGGCAGAAAAATTTGTGTAAACAAGACAACCACAGGACTAAATATATGGGCTCTGGAGTTGGACAAACTGATGGACAGTCCATGCCTGTGACTGAATGGCATTGGACAGGTGATTTGCCACATTTGAGCATTTATTTATTCACCTCGAAGTGATTACAATTTTTAATTTACAGAATACATGAAGTTGGTTCAGGTGTGGAGGTTTATGAAGCCTGGCATTTTCATGAGGTCTAAATGCATTTAAGTAAATTAATTGTCATAGTTTTGGTTTGATTTGATTTTTTGGAGACATGATCAGAGTATGTAGACATGGTATTGACTCACTGCATGGCAGTCCTTCTTCCTAAGCCTTCCAGAGTTATTGTGTCACCTAGTAGAGAACTCTTACGACCTATCTAGATAAAACAAAACCAGGATTCCTTATACAAAGTGACTGCGCCATTAATAATTTTAAGGATGTTTTAGTGAATGAACATTAGTATGTATTGTCCTTAAAGATCATGATGGTAGATGATATCACTTTAACTTCGAACAAAAGTTTAAAGGCTACTAGAGAAATTTTGGGGCAGGTTATTACCTCTTAGATGAGTCCACAGTGTTGAAACCAAGACATGGTACCATATATAAAAGAGGCAAAATGAAGAACATAAAAGTGGTAGAGACAGTGGAGGAGGATGAAGACATTCTGACTTCTGGAAGAGGTGTATTGAGCTGGCTCTGAGGGACAAACAGGGATAAACACATTAGTAGACTGTCTGTGAGATTCCAGGGTGGCCAGCATGTATAGAGAACACGATAAAGAAAGGAATACAATACGTTGAAGACAATAAGTATGCTGTTCAGCTTGAGGTTTGAGCTGTAGCACTTCATATGTAAAACCTAATCAAAATGATATTTTGGCTTTAGATGTTAAATGGCAATAAATAACTTTAAATTACTTTGGGACTTGTGGAATCAAATTCCTCCCTATGAGAAAAGAGGAGAGAAAAGTTGCTTCCAGCACAGTCAACATTCTTGGATATTATTATGCTGAATTCGATAGGCATGAAACTTAACAGGTCTTTTTCCAAAAGAAGATGCACTCCCAGTATCAGGATGTAGCAAAGAATATTTATTGGTAATTGTTTGTCTGTATGAAGCTGCAACTTCCACTGGGTATTCTTCTCTGTGTCTCCTGCCATCCCTCCACTCCACTCCATCCTAAGTGTGCACGTAGTATGAGAACAAAAAAAGGTATGTAGCAAAATAACACCCTATAATCCCCAATAGCATCCCACACATCCCCTCCACACTCAAATAAATGTGCACACATGGAGACCCACATGATTCCATACTTTATGCACTAACTCTGTCCCTTTGATAAGAATCGGTGGATAGTCCAAGTAAAAAATGATGAAACCGTACTTAAAAACTGTTGGAATAAGGAGCCTCATTCAAAGGATTTCAGTGACAAACACAGAAAAATGCATTCATCAAGCTCACCGTGAGCAGTAAAAGACACAGTTGACCGTCTTTGCAGGTCAAGCTAAAGAAGCAAAACAATTAAAAAGAAAAAAGCAATTCAAACAAATACAGTGCCTTGTTTACAAAAGAAAAATAAACCAACTCTCTCCAGCTTTTACCCCTCTTGACACACATTCCCTCTTTTCCAAATTTTTATTCCCCAAGATAAACCTGAAGGCCACAGTTTCAAAGATGAATAACAGAGCCTAGCTCTCTGCTCAAGTGGCATTTGATAATGCCAAGCAGTTGGGGGCCAGTAAAGTCACCACGTCTACAAATCAAATGAACCAGCTCCTAAACACATAGTCTCCTGCTCTGTGACTCTTGTCAAAGAAGGAGAGAGGGCAGAGGAGGAAGCAGAGAATTAAATGATTGAAATAGGTACCATTTTTTTCAAATTCTTTTTGCACTTATTTTTTTGTAAACCCTATAGAGGACTGGATGACTACATCGTTTCTCATTTCTGGCTAGGTACTGGTTGAGAAGGAAGACCAACAGGGCTTTGTGAAAATTCTGATTTATGCAATTTAATTCTTAAAGAACTGACAGTGTGGCCCTATTTAAGTACATAATAGCCTCTTGAACATATGGAAGACTAACATGGGGTTTCCTGGGAAGCAGCCTGTATGGAGCTGTTATAGTGAATAACTAAATATCATTGGTAATTAACACCGAGTCGTTGGGAAGTAGAGTACTCCTGGAGTTTATGCCTTCCACATTTGGTGAGAATCAACAACGCACCAGAAATTGTTTTAGCTGTTGATTGCTTAGAATGTGGCTTGTTTTCCTAAGTAGTTCAAAGTATTCCTCTCAACAACTCGTTTACTGCATTTATTGTTAAACATTCTTCTTCCAAAAGAGTACAGATTTCGCCTGTCTCTAAATTATCCCAGATGACAAATCCATAGGTACAGACTAATGAGATCTGCCTGTGTCAAAAACAAAATCGAGATGCATGTCTAGTGTGGGTTGAGACCCAGACTTTAGAACTGACAAATTCTGAGCTATCTGCTGAATTTTGGAAGTTAAACAGAATATGAAACTCCAGTCTCTGTGATCGAAAACAATTAACATTTGTCAACACGTCAGTTTCCTTCTGCAGAGACTTGGGATGAAAGCTATTACACAGGTTTGTAGCAGCCCTTGGAAGGCAGGGCAATGAGCATAGCACTCTGTATTAACAAGGACAGGCAAAACGACAACTTTCATGTATTTTTTCTGCTTAAAATTAATCATATCACAATAAAAAGCTAACTTAAATTACTTCAAAATTATCTTTAAGTATTTTTATGCCCCGTGTGTGTTGCAGCTAGCTCCAAATGTAATCTAAGTCTCCATTTTCTATGATGGGCATCGGATGAGTAAAAATACATATACATGGGATGGCTCATTCAACATGTTTTGAACCTTTCCCTCACTGATTTCCAATTTCCGTGAGTTGTAATCATTTTGCAGGGAATAACATATGCTCGTAAAACTCTAAAATTCCTGAAAAAAACAATTTACAAGTGATGATCTTTGATCGCACAATTCTGATAGCTTGTTAATTCTTAGTCTTAGCATGTAGAATGAGTAAGCATTTTCATAGTTAATTGTTAGCATCATTTAGCATCAGAGCAGCCATGTGGGTGATAGGAAAAGAAACCAGGGCCCTCTATAGGAGAAACTGTTCATCTTAATTGCTGAGCCATTTTTCCAGCTCTGATGCCAACTGATTTTTTATGAACAGCAACATCACAAGACTGAAGGAATGGTTATTTGATAGCAAAACACTTACTTTTTAAAATTTGTCTTCTCTAACGCTCAGTACATTTGGTGAATGAAGAGGGAGAACTCTTACATCAAAAGAGAAATAATAATAACTATATAAGAGTCTTTCATCAGGTGATGGTGGCTCACACCTTTAATTCCAGCACTCAAGAGGCAGAGGCAGGTGGATCTCTGTGAGTTCAAGACCAGCCTGGTCTACAAAGATAATTCCAGGACAGACAGGACTGTTACACAGAGAAACCTTGTCTCAGAAAAACAAACAACAACAGCAACAACAAAAAAACAAAAGGAGTCTGTCAACTAAACTCTTTTAATTGTTTGGAGCTTAAAATACCTCAGTAATTTAAATAGCCTTCATAGCCATGTACTTGCAAACTATAATGTTCTGGGCTACAATTTCAGGTCTGCCATTTGCTCTGCGTCATTAACAGTGTGACCTGGGATGTACCTGAGATATCTCTGACATGTGAGGTAGAACTAGCAATTATCTCCCAGAGTATTGTAAAGATTAAATGAGAGAGAAAAAAATATATATATATCCCTGCATGAGTTAGCATACAATATAAGTTGTCCCTATTTACTTACAGCTTGTCAAGTAACAGACTTGAAAGTGTTGGGGTTTGTCTCTTGGAGACTTATGGCTGCAGACAACCTACCATCAGATGACAAACCTCTGCAAGTCACAGTTTACAGAAAGGACCACAGCTTCAGTTTTACATTTCATGGATTTGACAAGTATCCTGTTATATACATGCATCATTATGTGATCACTGCATGTAGAATCCTCTGTTTCACGTATTCATTCTTCCCTTTTATTTGTATAAAATTCCTAATTTTTTCGGACTTTTTTGTCAACCCTCCAGTTGTGAAAACGGCAACTTAGCAGTGACCTCAGCCACCCCTTCGTTTTATTTTTTTCCCCAGGCCATTGCTGGCATTGTGTATATGTGTGTGTGTGTGTGTGTGTGTGTGTGTGTGTGTGTGTGTGTGTGTGTGTGTATGCATAGGTTTGCATTTACAGGATGTCATGCGGTTAGGTTACCATCCTTCACTTAAAGTATTTTTTGCCCCCCCCATCATGTTATGGCTTTTGGTGCATTTTATTTATTTTTTTATAATATTTTTTTATTTTTCATTCAAAAATTTACACTTCCTCCCCTTCTCTCAGTCCCATCCCACTCCCCCACTACCCCTCCTCCCTCCCCCTGCTTCCTTAAGAGGGGGCAGGGTACCCTGCCCTATGGGAAGCCCAAGGCCCTTCCCCCTCCATCCCGGCCTAGGAAGGTGTGCATCCATATAGACTAGGTTCCCAAAAAGCCAATACATGCAGAAGAGATAGGTCCCAGTGCCATTATCATTGGCTTCTCAGTCAGCCCCATTGGCAGCCACATTCAGAGATTCCGGTTTGATCATATGTTCATTCAGGCCTGGTCCAGCTGGATTTGGTGAGCTCCCATTAGATCAGGCACACTGTCTCAGTGGGTGGACCAGCCTTTCGCAGTTTTGACTTCCTTGCTCATCTTCTCCCACCTTCTGCTCTTCGACTGGACCTTGGGAGCTCAGTCCATTGCTCTGATGTGAATGTGGGTTACTGTCTCAATCTCCATACACCGGACTAAATTTCTATAGTGATGATCAAGATATTCATCAATGTGACTATGGGATAAGGCAAGTTCAGGCACCCTCTCCTCTGCTGCCCAAATACCTAGCTGGGGACATCCCCATGGACACCTGGGATCCCTTCTAGAGCCAAGTCTCTTGCCAATCCTGAAATGATTCCCTTAATGTAGATATCTTATTCCCTTCTCCAATATCCACTCTTCCTCCATCTCCACCCTTCCATTCCCCCAAGCTCTCCCCAGTCCTTCCCTTCTCCCTCCCCCTCTCCCCTTCACCCACCCCTACCCCGACCACTACCTCCACCCCTATCCCCACTCCTGTGCTTCCAAATTTTGCCCAGCAATCTTTTTTGCTTCCAATTTCCAGGAGGATCTGTATATGTTTTTGTTTGGGTTCACATTGCTATTTGGCTTCTCTAGGCTTGTGAGCTATAAGCTTAAAGTCCTTTGTTTATGGCTAGGGTCCACTAATGAGTGAGTACATACCATAATCATCTTTTTGGGTTTGGGTTATCTCACTAAGGGTAGTGTTTTCTATTTCCATCCATTTGCATGCAAAATTCAAGATGTCATTGTATTTTACCGCTGAGTAGTATTCTAATGTGTATATATTCCACACTTTATCCATTCTTCCATTGAGGGGCACCTAGGTTGTTTCCAGGTTCTGGCTATTACAAATAATGCTGCTATGAACATAGTTGCACAAATGCTTTTGTAGTATGATTGGGCATCTCTTGGGTATATTCCCAAGAGTGG